>DWAP01001727.1:0-15025 GCA_018230625.1 Heliconius eleuchia
GTTCCCTCTGCCTACCCTGCTGTGTGCGGGATACAGTGTGAAGCTGATTTATTTTGATTTATTCAATAAATATAAATAATGAATAAGTATTTAAAACAAACTGAAATGTTTTATATATTGAATTATCTCGCTCTTGTAACGAGACACAACGCGGTATTGAGTTCCGTCAGGTAAATAACACCGCATAATCTGGAAGAATATTAAATATGGGTTACATTTACTAATTCCACGGAATGAGAATTGAACCCACACCCATCTCGTTTAGAATAAGACTCTCTCATACTGCCTCTCATAGAGTTCCTATATAACATAAAGCATTTAATCATATTTATTTAGCAAACAGACAGTGTAGAAGCAGTTAATTACCAAAGTGGCATTCTGCAACATTGTTACTGTACGCCCCCGTGGACTGCGATTGTAAATCTCAATCAAAATGATGCAAACGACCGGACGGACAAATATACCTATTCTGGAGAGCGATTATATTGTTTTGAATATTTTTAACACCTTATTATTAGGCTGCCCTGTCGGTAAGTAGCTTTGCTTTGTAATCTACCTTGGTCTACCCACTAAGAAACATATCGAGTTTGTACTCTGTAAAGAATCTTATTTATGTATTTTATTAAAAAAGTTAAGTTGTTATGTTTAGAAAAAAAATAAGAATTAAAGTTTTTTTAGTTTCACGCTGTCAATGCTAACTTTGCTAATCTTGCTAACAACAGAGAAGGCAGAAGGAGTTTGGTGTTAAGACACTCCGCTCCCCACTTTCCGCAAAATTTTGAAATCGTTGCGTGTTGAGTGCCGCTACTTAACGCTGCACGTCGTTTCGACAACAGAGCGAAGAAATAAAAATATATTAAACAGTTCATTTCCTTGAGTGAGAATCGAGCATGTTACGGTTACAGTCACACACCTTTCCACACTGACTTTCAAATATATAAAGTATATATATTTTTTAAATCCAAATAATGTAATTGCTACTTTTATATAATAAAAAAATAATTACATTAATTGACTTGGGCAAAATTGGAAGAAAATAAGAAACGAACGCAATATCCTAACTCTAAAATCTACCCCTTGAAGTTATAAAAAAAAACAACGATTGACGAAATACCTACTATAGTCCTTATTTTCTAGTAACCCGAATAAGTACGCAAACGGCGCGGCGGCGACGGCTACATGAAATATGCGCTTAGCGAAACAGATAATACATGTCTAAACACTTTAAAATATTAAATTATCTATATATATTATTATGTATTATGTATTTGACTGACATGTCAGTTTAGTTAGTGATTGCTTATTAATCTAAAATAATTTTATATACTCAATTACCTAATTACTATGAAAATGAAAGTAATATCATTGTATTGTTGTGGGCGACTCGTTTTAGGTTCGATCTCCACTCGAGGAGATGAAATATTTACTTAAATTTATATTTCCAATTCTACGCTCTGGTGTCGAGGGAAAGCGCGGCGAGTTCTGCCACTCAACACGCAATGCCCCCAAAATTCGGCAGAAAGTGGAGAACGGAGTATACACTAGGTTCCCTCTGCCTACTCTGCTTTGTGCGGGATATAGCGTGAAGCTAATTTATTTAATTTATTTAATTTATCATTGTATTGGTGGCCTCACCAATCATATGTTGAGTTATGTCTATTAGTGAATTATATCGCCTATATTTATAATCGCTCTCAACTCTGAGATGAATATAAAGAGCAACCTTGAGATACCGTTTTCACTGATAGATTGTAATTTAATAAATGAAAACATCATCTCAAGATCGAGTTCAGAATTGAGAGCGGCTTGTAAATACGGTCCTATGGTATATTGGCGAAGTGAATTGTGCTCAACTGGCGAGACGCCATAACTGAAAAACAGAATTTTGTAAAGTTATTTTTTACATATTATACAAAGTATTTTGTATATTTTTATTATTAAGTTGGTGTAAGAAAATATTAAATAAATAAATAAATAAAGAGTTAATGTGGTTGAGTTCATGACATTAGGAATGTCATGAACTTTTGGTTGCATTGAAAAAAAAGACTGTCCATTTATCGAGGAAGGCTATCACATACATGGTTTCAATTTTATTCATTCTGACCCCAGTTAGAGTAAACAGAAACAGATAAAACTAATATATTGAAATATTCTAAATAGCTCTCTAAGATAGATGTCGTTGAAAACTACTATTTATCTTAATTTAGGAACTTTTATTTATTTTACTATATCGAATTCATTTTTATATGCAACGAACCCACAATCAATATGTTTACCTGCCGCTGTTTAATTGTGGCATAATTTTAACTAAAACAAATGTTATTTATTTGCAACAATAACGAGGACAATAAGGACATTGCAGTCACATAAGTATCAAACAATTTACACTCGAAGCTCGGTTATTATCGAAGCGAATAAGTATACGTATATTTTTAAATTTTTAGTAATAAGCTGAGATTTTAGGGTAATTTCCTTTATGTGACATATTAAAAAAAACTTTCAGCGATTCAGCGATCAAAAGAAGAAACGGAACCCTTTTACTAAGATTTCGTTATCTATCTATCTATCCGTCTGTTGCCAGGCTGTATATCATGAACCGTAAGTTAAATATTTGAAATTTTTACAATTGATGTATTTGTGTTACCACTTTAGCAACAAATACAAGAGTCAGAATAAAATAAATATTCAAGGAGGTTTCCGTAAAACAACATGCCTTTTTACCTTTAACATGCCGTTATACCATTTATAGATAATGGTGCGGAACCAATTTTGTGCGAGTCCGACTCGCATTTAAACGGTTTTTGCATTTCTATATACTAAGACACTATTTTAAAACCAAATTTTTGTGTCTCGATTTATTTTTCCTAATTTTAATAATAGCTTTTTATATGTTACTAAAAACTTCTTTTAAAGAAATGATTTAAATGCTTTACTAAACTCCTATTTCGAAAACAATATGCGTTAGCAATATCTCGTAAAAGCCCGTCCATACGTTCCGGACGAAATATGTTAAGTGAAAATAGTTTAAGTGTATTGCCTCAAATAATATTCTTAATGGCATATCCATGTTGCTGTTCTAAACGAAAGAATGCTAAAGTAATATGTTTTAACCGACTTAAATGGTGAATATATATAATAAATATGATAAATTTGGGTTACCTTGTAATTATTTTTGTGTGATTCATACTTTTGTGGGCTACAAAATTAGTTCATAAAATGTTTATCAAATGTATTATTAAACCTGTTAGTTTCCTTATTTTAATATAAAAATAAAGAGAGTGACGCTGTTCTCTACTTCTCTTATTTCAACTTCTTATCATATATTAAGATATTGCAAGATGGTCAGAGTAGACAAATGTTGCGATTTATTTAACCAGATCGAGGAAATTTTTGTATTACAGTTATAATTATTCGCGTTCTATTTATTCCCTTTCGGAGAAATGAACTATATTTTATTTCTTTGCTCTGAGTATAAGAAGAAGCGCTGCCTAGAGTTCCGCCAGTCAACACTCAATATTTCTAAAACTACGTGTGGCGTAGGGAACGGAGTATATTAAATATATTACCAGTTATATTTTTTATTGATCACTCTATCCTACATATAGCAGGATAGGTTGAGAAAACATAGCGCTCTGATTAAACTTCGAAATTTCGCGTGTTGAGTTGAGAACTCAGTGCCGAACTATATCTTATTGCGAGAGAAATCAAATAAAGAATTAAAATAGTAAACCTAACTTCTATAAATAGACTATCCAACATAAAAATAAACAAAGGAAGAGGTAATAAAAGTATTTAATACTTTTGTTTCATGGCGTTGAGTTCCGCCACTGAGCACGCCAACCTTCATAATTCGGGGGAAAGTGGGAAACGTAAGTATCTTAATTGGTACAAAGTATCTTAACTGTAAATTCTCCTTCTGCCTACCCTACTATATACGGTAAGCACGTAGGTAAAAGTATATTTAAAATATGCTATTACCATATTCCCCAAAATGAGATGTCCGTTGTAGTATAACGCGTACCCGCCTACCTATTACCTATACGCCCGGGGCTAAACAAAAACAATCTATATACGAGTACTTAGAGAAGACGCGGATGTATAGAAACGGAATCGGATAAAAATATTATATTTTATATGAAAATTAAGGTTATGCCCAGCTTTCTTCTTCTGTTTACTTTGCTAAGGGATATAGCGCGAATCTATTAAAAAACAAAAGTAAATTGAAATAGTATATTTCTCTCATGACTGATGATTATGCGATGGTTATAGATTCGATACCCACTCAAACAAATGATTTTTAAGTGATAGGCAGAGGGAAATTAGTCATAAAAAAATAAGCGCCCAATTTTCGAAACATATATTACTTACTAAAAATATTTTTAAGGTGGAAAGTAGAGAAAGGAGAGCCTAACGAGCATGAGGCAATACTTGGTAGGTTCCCTCTGACAAATTCATAGTCAGTTCCACGTTGGAAGTCCTCTCTTAGTGCTCCTCTATTCTCACTAACCAACCCACTTGCCAAATTTTAACTTTTTAAATTCAATACTGTCGTCGGTGCTTTTTCTGACAATCACTCGGTAAGAAAAGTAGTGGAAGATTTTATATATCTATCCTTTTATATATGTAAAATCTCAACATTTTATACAACTTTGAATAATATTATAAATAAATCTGTTAGTTTCAATATATTTATAATCTTTAGTAAGTTACATTTAAAAAATATTTTAAAAGCGTATCCAGTACTAATTCTTACATTGGTGTAGCAATAAGCGGCGTGAGATGGAAATATGAAAAGCTGAAATAAAATATGTAATGCATATTGGAGATAGGCAGTGGTCGCCATATTGAAGGACGCCTCATTTTCTTAAAATTTTTTTTTCATATATTTATTTTATAAGAAGTAAAGGATTGGAAGTAAATATGTTACATTTAAATGTGCAAAATGAAAAAATGCCTTACAACAACAAAACCAAAAGATTTTTAGAAATAATCTATAGGTAATTATTATATTCATTTGTTATCTGCGGCTCCGCATGCATGGTCGATGTGTATAAGACATACGACACATTAGGCCTGGGGTATATCTGACCGCAGCCACTAATCGAGTAATGTGATGGTATACCCATAGCTTATAGTCTTATATTTTTTCATTTCTAATCACTTATTTAGTTAAACCAAACGGAAACTTGAGCTTGCTCTGTAATATTAGAATAATATAAAATTTACCCTTACGGTGTATTCTGTTCCTATTTGCGAGAGGGAAGTAAGTACTAAGTGCAGCGGGAACTCTTCATTTTCCGCAAAACTCTAGAGGCATTGCAGGCAGAGCTTGAGGCAAAACGCAGCATTAAGTTCCACCACTCAATGCGAAATGCCTTCAGAATTTGGCGGAACGTGGGGCAGGGAAATTACATAATGACAATGGAGAGTCTTAAGACTAAGTTCTCAGCTTCCAACTGCCTACTCCTTGCTAAAGATAAATAGTGAATCTAAGAAAAATATATACTTACATAAATATTTTTATATATTATACATTTCTTATTTATGATGTTATAACATACAAATTATACATGAGTTCCGTCATCTCAGACAAACAAACAGTTGTTCTAGCGAGAGTAGCGCCGGAAGAGGGTCCCGTACTAGCTCTCTTATGTTCAACCATCTAGATTTAATGCTAAGAGCTCAATGTATCTTGGATAAGGCATTATTTTATTTATGGTATAAGTTGAAATTTTCTAAGGTATTATATTTATTGTACTTTAATTATTCAAGCCGTCGTGGCCAGTGGGGTAGCATCTGTAAACGTCGTGGTTATAGGTTTGATCCCCACTAAGGATGATAATTATAATTATGTTGTTAAATTATTTTCTGCGGCATAAAGTTCCGCCGGTCAACACGCAATATCTCGAATATATTAGGCATAAAAAGTTGAGTTTTTGCCGGGTTTTCCTTTCTTTATTTGCCTTCCGAGCCGGTGATAGGTTTCTTTTAGGATAGGTTCGCTTAGGCTGACTCTAGTGACAATGTTATGTAATTTTACGCTTCCTAAATGCTTATTATGGCGAATTTTAACACTAAATTTCCTCTGTCTACTCTATTAGGCGGGACAAAAGCTACCTATTTTTCATTTATAGCTAGCTTATCCAGTCATTTTCGCGACTCTACGATTTCCACGACATATACCAAAGAACATAACTTGAATACGGGAGTTATGCAGATTTTGCGTATTTATCGTCAAACTTCAGCAGATAGGAGGCGACGTTGCGAATCTGATTCCGTTTGCGAGGTACGCGATTTATTGGCTATATAAATTGTAATAAGACATACATACATATATATGTACAGAATAATTGTGCGTGAGAAAGGATAAGTATATATATGTAGATCACATCATTTAATAGATTCTTAGGTCACGTCTATACTAATATTAAAGTGTTAAAGAATTATTACTTCGATTTGAGTAATTTCTTCTCTTACTGAAAAGAAAGGATTTTAAGCGTTTGGGATACACCTACATTGTGCCTGTTAATCAGAGTTATATCATTCACAATTCTTACAATTATGTTATTCGACCACAATATTAAAATTGCAGCTCGAAGCTCGTTACGTATAAAAGCAAATCGACAAACTTAGCTAACTCGCTCACCGAATGTTCCGTATCAATTTCAGCATCTTAGGTCAACGGGAAGTATAGCTTATGTGACAAGGTGAACTTTCCATGAGTCCCCGCCCCGCCCACGCCCCTAGGTACTCTTTTTTGAAATTGTTGAGTTTCTTTGAAATTGGTCCTTTTAATATAAATATTAATGGCAAAATCAGTTGACAAACATAAGTTTGTGGACGTATGCACTCATTTTATATGAAATTAACAACAAGTATAAGTTTGTAAAGATTTTTTTTCTATGAAATATTTAAATTTTTCTATAACAATTTTCTTTTCAGAATTTTTCTTTTATTTGTATTGTAAGTTCTCACTTTGTGCCAATTTTCGTACTGTAGTACCCTATAAGTTCGAATTACGCGACAAATTTCATACAAAATGCACCAAAATTATGCATATTAACGAATAAATTTAATTCATCGATAAAAAAATCAATTAACTCTTTTAATTCTTTATATGATACATAATAATGATAATTCTACGATAATAAATTCAGTTCATAAAATGTGCAACTTTTCATCTATGTTTTCTTACGACTGACTTTACAAACAACCAGATTTTTTTTCTCCAAAAAAATATCCTCAAAAGTTTCCAAATATTCATGTACCAGCAACAGCGTGCTTTCTTCTTATCAGTATCAGTTGGTTTTATCTCCTCTGTATTCAGAAGGTGTTCTCAGTCGTTACTCGCGCACATAGATGTTTAAGTGAGCACTTAATATTTTATTAGAGCAAGATTCGCGGGACCAAGTCAGGGTTGGAGACGCAATAAAAAAAACATTAGAATTAAATCTTTTATTTTCTGAAAAAATGTGAAATATTCCTAAACATTTTTCTATTAATATGAAAAGATTACTTTCTATTAATATGAAAAATATAATGTTTCTATAATAATTTAAATTTTCTTGCTTAACTTTTATTCTGTGTATTTAATAGTTATCTCTGGCCTACTGGTGAGTGAGGAACTGAGTGTCCTTACACTGGTTTCGTGCCTGTCTTTTTATATGCGGAATGCAACGTGGATCAAAAAAAAAATACATTAGATGTATGACTTTTGTGAATTTTGTATATTATTTTAACTCGAGATCCAAAATAAGTACAAGCCCTGCCGGTATCGCGGTCACGTAGCACGCCTTGCACACTCCTTAAAGCTTATCGTTTTATATTAATTAATTGCCGGCAACAGAGCTTTGTATCTTAATTGAAATATTAAGAAACTCTATTGAATTTAACCAGAAAGGAAACACAATAGGGAAAAAGTATGAACCCGGGGACCGCGGGATAGACTCCCGCTAGGTTTCCCGAATTTTCATGCATGTTTTTTTTGTAATATTTAATATTTTCATTTTCTCGCTCTGGTAACGAGACAAGGAGACAAGGTGGGCATTGTTCCGCCACCAACACGTAATAACTCCAAAAGTCGAAGGAACGTGGAGAACGGCAATGTCTTAATGGAAATGGAGTGTCTTAACACAACGTCATTTACACACACGGCCTCCATTTACGCACAGATACATCGTGAAGCTTAATAAATATACACATTTGAAATTAGTACTTTAACCATATTAATCGAGCATATTTAGGTAATCAAACATTCATTTTAGCAAACCCGACTACGTTTACGTATGGATACTTATTAAATACACTACAAATGTTTTTAATGAAACTATTTAACCGGATTAATCACGTATATTTAGTACTAGCGGCCCACTAGCCGCTTCGCCTGCATACCACTTACAATTCCTTTATAATGCTGCATTTGCCATAAGATAATCAATGTAATTTACACATTCAATAATTTTGACAAAGTGCATGCATTACAGGCAGTTTGCGAGGACGAAATCGGCGGCGCCCCCGCAGGACTGGTGCCTAGGCCGTTAACAGAGCGTTGAATTATTTTAAATTTAAGTTTTTTAAAAAGTATACGTTTCAATTACATGTTATATAAGCCAAAGTATATGTTCATAAAATTTTCTAAATGATGTAATAACGTTTGCTTGCAAGTTTCAATAAATTTATCAAATAAAAAACGTTGAAACCTTGCATTTTTTAAATATTTTTGTCACAAAATGTCTTATTTATATATAGATATACTTATTTATATTGCAGACTTTTTTTAGAACTAATAGAATATTTCTTCCATACAAAATACTGACATATATTTTACTATGTTTGCAGCGCACCCGCTTAAAGCAACTCGATGGCGTTCATTATTATTGTTATTTCGTTATTTAAGGCTAACTAAGACTTATACCATAATGTTATATAGTCTATAGCACTCCTGTAGAACGTAACTTTCATATAAAATAAGTAAATCGGACCAGTGGATCTTCTAGATCTTAGCGTTTAAGCAAACAAACTCAATACTATAGACTAGTGTAGATTATACATTTTTGGAAACCGACATTTCAAAGACATTGCAGTAGTCCGAATTCATAAGTAAACTGAGGTGGCATTCGTCTGTCAGTTGTTACTGTATCAACTTACCACTAACGATTTCTTAATTGCGTTCATTGTGTAATAATCGTGAAAATCAAAGTACTTATTACACTACAAATGTATCGAACATACAATCATAATTATTTCAAATTAAACTTTATTTTGTGTTAACTCGACACTTTATTATTAAATTATTTTTCTCATTCAAATCATAATTATTATAAATCACGGTATCTCGAAGATAGTTATAATAAGTAAAAAGTGAAAATAAAGAAGAGTCGTGTAATAATAAACAAAAAACGATGTAACTTCATCTATCAAGGGACAACAATATCTCGTTTATAGTTAGAAAACAATCCCCCAAAGACATTATAAGTGGCTACTGATTATTATGTGATGGGTGCTATTATGAAAGCACACAATATAATTTTTTTTGATAATGAATAAAGTGATATGTGGATATTTCTCAATATTTTATATGGTTTTCGCAATGCATAGGTAATAATATGTAGTTACATTGTTTAGATAATAGTACATAATATAAATTCGCGGCGTTCCTTCCTCCACTGAAACACATAGTCGAAAATTGGATACGACCTTTTCCTATCCTGCTTAACGGGAAAAGTCATGGAGCTTAAAAAATTATTTTAGAAAAATCACAATAAAGATATTCACATAGCCTAAGCTTACAGTATCGAAGTGGTCATATCTGACAACAAAATGTGTTGACTTCAGATAAAAAAAACACTCCATTTGTTTACGTATACATACTATTTTATGTCTATCTGCACTTTAGTATTTGCGTGGAGATGAATAAAAAAGTTAATTGATTACACTCAAATATCTAAAGTTAGGGTTCCATTTAAATTTGTAATAAAATATTTTTGCGTTTGTTTATTTATTGTGATTGGATAAATTTTGTAAGCTTGAATAAAAATTGGCATAAATAATTTTGAAGACAAGAATAAACAATCAATATAAATAGTATATGAAAATTATATCGCATATAACTATTATCGTTCATAAATATTTCAAAATAGTCCCCCAAACTGCCCCGCTTTCGCCCCTCTTAAGATGCTCATAAACATGTTTTCTAGCAATAAAAATGATAAATCACCGTTTTTTTATATGGTCAATCAGGAGATATGGTGTTTTTCCATCGTCTGATAAAATCTATAGTCACCGTTCTTCACTGATGGAAATAATTCTGATTTCATTTTGATTGATGGTCGATTTATGATAGCTTTATATGGTGGCTATTGCAGATAAGTTGAAGTTCGTAGAGTTTTGTGCTTTTTAATAAAAGCTATTTTTGTTTTCCTTACTTCTTATATTTTGAAAAGTAGGGAGAAAAAGTATCAAGAAAAGTTCATTCTTCATTTACCGCCGCAGGCCGAAATCATGGCTGGCATGTCAAATAAAAAAAAATGTTAACTGAAGTTTCAAATGAGTGTTACATTTTTAAACCCATACCATAACCCAATTTGTTTTTAAAGACCATAGGGAATACTCACTTATTGAATGAAATCAAACGTGAGTCAAGTAGGTCTATTGAAAGTATAAATTCACATACTACTTTAAAATGTCAATAGTTAAACGAGGCCAGTCGTGGCACAGAAGCAAAGGCTGACTGTAAACGAGTTTAGAGTTCGAGTTTCACTCAACATCCTATGCCTCCAGAATTAATGCGGCGGAAAATAGGAAACAGAGTGTCTCAACACTGGGATCCCATTGCCTACCCTGCTACATACAAGATACAGTGAGAAGTAGAAAAAATATAAAAGTAAAACAATAACATTATATCACAAATTTGAAAAGAATTAAAACTTTTCTTTTAACTAGAAAAATATAAAACAACACACATGTTGGAACTATTTTCTTAACTAACCTACCAAAATAAGTAACCGTACCAAATTCTCACATGAAAAAGCCAACCACAGCCTATTAGTAATGAAGGTAGAAAAACAAATAATAAATTAAACACCATATTAATATAATAAAATACTGCTAACAGTGCGGTATGGTTTATTAGCTATGCCAAAACACAATGAATTATGGGCAACGCATGAGGGCGTACATTATATCATACGTACAATAGGCATTGCGAAAATACCTTTATTGTGTGAACCAGAGAATCGGGAAAACAAGGCGATATATTGAGAAAATTGTGTTTTATTTAAATCTGGGTATAGTATATTTAGGTTATTTTCCTGTATATATGTTTTTGCTGTGTTTACTTTTATTATAGCAAGTTAGACTTTGCCCATTTGAGAATAACACTAGATGGCAAATCTTACGCAAGAGACTGCAAAATAACATGCAAACCCTTCAGCTGATATGATTACAGTTCTTCATGAATCTTTTAACCAATTAAGTAATTTAACTGACTCAATTTCCTGTACAAGGGATACAGCGTAAATCTGAAAAAAAAAATTAGATCTGCTTTTGAAAAACTCCAAAACATTTTGTTATAAGGAAATAACCATAACAATTCAACAAGAGACACGCGCCAGAAAACTTCTATAGAAATGAACTTGGACGTAAACAAATAAAGTTAATAAAACGATACAATAAGTCAGAAATAAACGTTTAAACAATAAACGAAAATTAACTTCGGAGGAAAACAGGATCAAGACGAGGCTTCAAATTTTTTATTGCCCCCCAATATTCGCGGAGTGCGCATAGTGTCTGTAATTTTGTGGGGAAGTTTAAATTGACACTATCAAGGCTTAGTAAAAAATGTATGAACGTATTTAATAGTTGTACGTTCGATTAATTTGTAAAATTATATTCGTTTTTACAAGCTAGTAAGATACTACGAGGCGGCGTTGAATTAAGCATGCTGGACTAAAATTATAAAAAATAGCAACTTGTGTAAAATCAAAATTAATAAAATATTTTTGATTCTCAAATATTGGGATGCACCGATAAGACAAAATACAGCGTTGAGTTAAGCCATCTAGTCAATGATCTCTAAAACGTAAAAAAAAATACTTCAGTTTTTTCTTCATATTCTTTTTCTATATATAAAAATAAATTTTTAATTGGAACCAGTTGACACTGTCGTTTGTGGAGCGTCAGTTGAAAAACAAATAATATGGCAGCGTCGTCGCAAAGTTTTGATGATTATTATTTTATTAACCAATATTGAGTGCTTCTGTAGTGAGGGCGGTTACCACAGTCATACAGATTTAAATAATTTAAATATTATTTAAAAGTAGCAACTGACCGTAAACGCTATGTTCGCGGGTTTACCTTCCACTCGGGAGAATTGGTTATTTTAATTTATTTACTCCGCTGGCCAAAGCGCGGCGTTGAGTTACGCCAATCTAGAGGCAATGTCTTGAAAAGAGAGCGGAAAGTGGAGAACGTATTTCCGGTGGTACCCTGTGTGCATCTTTTTATGTGCAAGAAAAAAATTATTGTATTTATTTGTAACAGCTTATATATAAAGAAAGATATTAGTTTTAATTCAGAATTCAGAAATACTATGCCTTCTTTTAATGTTTTAAACACTGTTTAAACCATAGTTAAATTCGCAGTGTACATCATAGCACCCAGAGGACGACAGTTAGCCGACGCGTCGCCGCTTGATTGGGCTTCTCGTAAACCAATTCTCGTCTATAGTGTTGTTAGAAGTCGGTGATTTCTTTTTATTTAGTAGATAGAGAAAAATTTGTGAAAAGTATACATCATTAGATATTTTTTTGTAATAGCGAGACTCTCATCGTGGCAATTTTAAGAACTAAAAGTGGTTAAATTATAAGTCAGGTAACTCACTTAGGTTAGCCTCCTTTACGTCCATTTTAATTATCAAACAACAACAATAAGACAAATTATGTTCCTTATTTTATATAGAACAAAAACCTCCAAATTATATAGAACAATTTTAGAGAATTAATAATGGGGGCCCAATAAAAGTCTCAATAGAGTTATTTAACACGTTTTTTTTGTACGATGAAATACGATCTCAATAGCATATCATATATACCTCTTCTTTGACATCGTAAAACCAATAATCGATTCAAATCCTGTTCAAGTGTCAATCGTTCAATAGGGATGAATAGTTACCAAAAAATATCAGGACCCTAACAATTTCGCTACATTTTTTATAATTCACAACTGCAAATTAATTTGCACTTTCAAATAAGCCAATAAAATAAATTAAAAAAAACATACTTTTTTTAAAATATATAAAAAATTGAACTGAGCGGGATATGACTTTTTTATTAGTTTTTAGTGTTTTTCTTATTTTAGTCGTTTAGTTCCAGCTATTATCTGTCAATAAAGATAGAATTTTAATATATAGAACTAGCGATTACAATATGTAAATTAAATGTCGATCAACGATATCGATCAAACATCACTAGATACAATTTTTCTGAGTACGTAATAATCTGAATTTGAAAATGTTTTTAAAACAAAACTTGAAGAGCACTTACTTTAACCGTAGATAAAAGTTTTATAACAGTAAGGTATATCTACCAAATGTTTTCCCTTAGAAGCTTATTTTAGGTTTTGGCGAATATGTGTATACCTACATACATAAATATTGTTTTAAAAGTAAACTTAATTAAGTAAAATATTAAAAAGTAAGGCCGTCGTGGCGCTGGAGCACAAACGAGCTACTATAAACGCGACGGTTATTGGTTCGATTTCCAGTCGGTGTAATGAAATATTTCATTATAATTTTTATTTCCTCGCTATTATAAAAAGAAAAAAAATATATTATAAAAAGGCACTGCCTTTTTATAATATATTTTTACTCTACACGCAATGCCTCAGATATTTGGCGGAAATAGGCGAATGAAATGTGTTAATGGGAAATGAAGTGTCTTAACACTAGGTTCTTTTTGCCTACGCTTCTATGTGCAGAATACAGCGTGAATCATAGTAATAATTATGATATATAAGTTGGGTTCCATTTTTTAGCAAAAAGGAAAGAAAAGAGTTATCCATTTTCATCATATTTTAAATACGTAACGATACGATCAATCGTATCGTGACCGCACACACTAAAACGTTAACCACAATAGTAAACTAAATACATTATCATTAAATGTGTTTAGTTTGACAGCTTACTGGCGTAGAAAGTGTGGCGGTACTCATTGTTTGTGACGCTAGTTCTGGCAGGCTACTGGGATAAAACGTATTTATATTGTATATAGACTAGCATGATATTCAAGTTTGCTTGTTTTATATTAATAATATATTGTTATATATTATGAAAAGATATTTTTAAGTCATGAATACAAATATAATAAAGCCGAAGAGTTTGGTTAAGCGGTTATTATCGCATAATCCGACCGACTAGGTCCTGGTCAGTTTCCAGGAGGCGCGGGTTCGAGTCCCGCTACATTAAAATTTTTATATGTTTTAAGTGAGGAATAAAACTTTAAAAATGTTAAAATTACTGGTTGGATTTTTGTTTTTTTGTGTGGAAAAATGATTACATTAACGCTATATTATATTAAGTCAATTGTTTGATGTAACGTACTGTGCCTGTGGCCTAGAGTTACGTTGGTAACGTCATATGTCCTGTGACATACCCAACTCCTTAGTTGGTCCTATTTAACTAAGGGCGCGAAGCCGCAAAATATAAGCTAGTATATGTATATGAGCATATTCATAGGTTGTAGGTCAATAAGTTTTGTGTAACATATAAATTCTTGAATCTGTGATGTAAAAAGGACAAGATTTGATATGTAAATTCACATAAAATAAAACATGCTATGTTTGAACTAGGTTTTAACAAAAAAAAAAACAATAATTTATATAGCAATATAAATTGTTACGTATGGACATTCGCATGTCTCATCTTAGGTACTATGCGTTATTTCAAACTGAATTATTTTTTAATTTTCAAAAATAATTGAGGCCAATCGTGGCGCAGTGGCACAAAGTGTGACTGTAAAACCGACTGGTT
>DWAP01001728.1:0-15022 GCA_018230625.1 Heliconius eleuchia
TTTCATATATAAATATAGAGAATAAATATCCATTTTCATCAACTATCTTGTATGTTTCATATTTATCTATGGAATTGGTGGGGATGGATGTTAATTTTACCTTTACAAAAAACTACTGAACAGATTAAGAAGAAACATTACAGTACTAGAGCTTATACATCAGAGTAACATGTACATATTTAGCAACAATATATGCAAAGATTTTGTATAAATTGGTTATAATATAACAATAAATTCAAGCAGGCGATCCCGCATTTGGGTCACTAGTGCAATTGATATTATAATATCCAATATAGTAATATTTATAGCAGTAAATTTCTCTTCATTTAGTATATATAAATAGCAAAGCATGACGCGCAATATGTATAAGAAGTTGCCCTCAGCCAAGGATTGAATTTATAAATATAAAAAAAAACTAACCTCAAAAGTGAATACAGCCAAGAAATCAAACATTCCCGTTTCAGCCATGATGGATACCAGTATCATCATGCTGAACAGCAGCAGCAGTGTTTCCACGTCCAGCCAGGAGACCAGTTGTGGTAGGGAAGGTCTTTCACCAACCAACGAGAGTACTGCTAGCGATGCTGTTGAAATGAGGATAGCTGCCATGGTGCGATTTATGACCTGGAATAATCAAACTTTATTGGAACTTTTTTATAGTTTTTTTAGCGTGAATTTTAAAAAATACTGTATTCCGCATATAGTAGGGTAGGCAGAGGGAACCTGGGAACCTAGTATTAGGGCATTTCGTTCCCATTAAGACTCGTTCTCGACTTTTCGCTGTATTCTGGAGGCATTGCGTGTTGACTGGCCTTGTTACCGGTAATTTGATCAATCACATTTACCTGGGTTCTGGACCCAGGTATAACAAACAACTTTAAAACCTAAAATATGGATTACACTCGACGAGTGATCGCAAACTTAATTTTTAGCGAAATCGATTCATTCGATTAATTTATTATTCTATATATTTAGAACAAGAGGATACTTTTTATATATTTACTGTTACTCCAAGATACTTTCTATCCATTTATATTAAAAATCTCACATTATTTGAGTAAGGTGATCGAGACCAATATAAAGAATATACAAACATCATAAAATAACATATTTATACAAACAGATGGATGTACACACAAAAAATTATAATAATATTGGCATGCTGTTGCATGAAGTTGCAGTCACTTATAATATTCTAGAACTATTTTTAGTTGCACAATTTGCATAAATTACGACGATAGCGTTTGATACTAGCAAAGATAAACTAGACTATAATATTTTTATTATTTTCCTTAATATTTGTGATGCATTAACGATGTGTGTGTGTGAATGTGAGGCATAGAGTTTGACTGTAAACGCGACTATTGTGGGTTTAGTCCTCATACGGGAGAATTAATAATTTTTAATTCCTCGTTGTGGTAACAAGACAAAAGGCGGCGTTGAGTTCCATCACTCAACACACAGTGACTATAAAATTTGGTGAAGCATAGGGCAGAGTTTTAGCCCATATAAAAAAATAATGTAGCATTACCACGTAGTTTTATTGTAGCTATATATTTATTATATAATTAACATATTATAAACATTCGGTATGCCGTCACCCACCACACGATGGTCGTAAATGTGAAAAATTAAAATAATTATACATTAAATACTACACCCATATGTATAAGTAAAGAATCAGTACCGGTGTACCTCAAGGCGGCGTACCTCTTCTCTGCTCTTTTCCATTTTTATAAATGAAATTACCAAAATCCTATCTCTATAACGATTCGCATTTAAACCACTCTTGCTCAATCTCTATTTCTGCCACGGTCAGATTACGCTGATGTTTGTTATCCTGATGCTAGTGTGGAGATTCTCGACAAAATTGACCGGCTTAAAAATATACGTATCCGTTTTATCTTCGGCTTACACAAATTTTACCGCGTGTCTCATTTCCGCCGGCAACTGAATTGTAACCTGCGTACTCTCACTATTGTTCTTAACATTTTAAGGCTATCCTTTCCTCCTTACTTGATACGTATTTATTTCTTTTCGTGTCGAATTTTATGTTTTTATTCCTTCGATCTGGTGTTTGCAAAGCGCGGCGTCGAGTACCGCCATTCAGCACGCAATGCCTCCAGAAGTCGGCGGAGAGTGGAGAGCGGAGTGCCTTAGAACTAGGCTCCCTCTGCCTACCCTACTACATACGAAATAATATAAATTATATAGTGGTTTCATATCAATATTTTTATAATTTTCCTTAGTTACATAATATTTTATAGGAAGCTAACAATAACATTTTATAATGATTTATATCGCTTTACGTTAATTAAATTTGATATGCTCGATATATACAAATGTTATTTGTATAAAAGACCAAATAAACTATAAGAGTCATTTTACACATAATTTCTCGTCATCATTGTCGCTCCAATTTTCAATATGGAGACCCTTTTTTGTAATATAAAAAATTACTTATTTGAAATTTAATCTGTTTGAGGTAAACAAACAACAATTATTTCTTACGCTGTAGCCACATATGGACAGACAGAGGGAACCTGGTAATCTAGTGTTAAGACACTCCGTTCCCCACTTTCTGCCAATTCTTGTTAAGTGTTGAGTGGCGGAACTCAACGAAGTGTATGCACTCAATTTGTATGAAATGAACTACAAAATAATATAAGTTTGTAATGATAAATTTGACATTTATATTATTTTGAAGTTTAATATTAGAAAAATTTTAATTATCTCATTCGATATAAATTTCAACTGGATATTTCCATGCCATCTCGCTATAATTGGTTTGAAAGGACAGACAAACAATAAAGTGATCCTATAAAATCTAGAATTTTTTTTTTTTTTTAAATAGTATTTACTATTTATAATAAAGTAAGAAATCGGAAGCGGTTAACGTTTTATAAAAGCAAGACAAAAACATATATCTTCCATATGTTTCTAATTTATTCAGAAAGAGATTCAACGTAATTGCAATAAGTGATATGTATCACCCAATAACAATTCACATGAGTTTCTTACAAGAAAATCAATGGGGAACAGTTGGCTCCCCATTGACTTTCTTTTTTTTTCCACCTGTCTTTATTGCTCTCTCTCTTCTTGCCTGTCTTGACAGCGTCACCTGGCGGGGAGGAGCTCGTCCCTGAAGAAAATGTACGAGCTTTGATGGACGCTCGTGAAGAATTGGCGATCACAGGAGAATACCCTGCGTAGGTTAATCAGGGAGGAGTGCGACCGTTGGGCACCACCGACTGAGATAGGACTGGCCTCGCCGCCTCTTACGGAGGCGGACAGTGAGTGTGACACTGAGGAGTGTATCCTGCCACTCGGTCGGGATCCAAAAGGACGCTGCGATGGCGTCGAAGAAGCGAGTGTGTCCATTGCGTTTAGTCTTTTTCACTTACACCTACACTCTTTTACACGAGTCTACTAACAATAGTATATATTTAGTTTTTATAATTATTTAATTATTATTATTAATTATAATAAACAATAATATAATAAACACGCAATGTGTCTTAAATAAGACAGGAAGTAGGGGACGGAGTGTAAGCATAACACTAGGCTCCCTCTGCCAACCTGCCAACTAACCCTGCTATATGCGGGATACGTTTTACTACTGTATTAACTGTATTAAAACTCAATTTTTTTTATCCAATCCAATCTTAAAAGACGAGACACGGATGCATCCGAGTAAATAACATCTATAAAACGATCATTAATATTTAATGTAGTTTTAATCTCGACCTTTGACATTGTTTAACTAAGCGATAGTACTTTCCTCGTAGTTACTCTGCGATGAATTAACCATTTAATAATATTACACCACCGTGACCCAGTGGAATAGTGTCAGATTGCACAAGCCATACGTAGGTTTGATTTCTATTCGGCGTAATTATTATTTTCAAGCAAGTTCACTGTTCCATTCACTGCTCTGGCAATCCTTTAAGCAATGTCTTTGCATATATAAAATTAAGAGCGAAGTGTCTTTCACAATTTTCTCTCCGCCTACCATGCTCTGCAGGATGAAGCGTGATTATAAGAAAACCGACGCATACAATGTTTTTTTTTACTTTTTTTAAATTTAAATTTTAATACAACAATAATACTTGAAATGCAATCAACATCTCTAGTTATGTCTTTATATAAAGATACTAAATATTTAGTAGATACCTAATGATATTTTTAACATTTTTAAAGTGTTATTCCACACTTAGGAAAGAAAAAAGTACTCATGAACGGACTCGAACCCGCACCTCCAAGAAACCGACCAGGATACCCAATGATGTTTGATGAGGCCGTCGTGACGCTGGAGCACATGTTGACGACTGTTGTTGTGTGTCGACTCAAAATGGGGGAATAAAATATTTTCCAGGTTCCCACTGCCTACTCTAAGATGTTTGATGACGTTATAACACTGCAATCTTCTTTTATAGGACTGTTTGAGTTTTTGGATGAGGTAAGTAATATTTATGTATGGCACATGACAGTCTAGTCTCTGTTTTGTGTTTTTTTCTCTATTTGGACCAGTAATACCTGATGTTGGCATCCAATCCATTATTTATTAGCATTAATAGCTATAAATATGTGTACTCAAGGCTTTTTCACTTTCCTCACGAGTAGCAGAATCTACCGCCGCGTTTTGTCTTAAGAAATGAAGATAATTCATTCCCCTGAGTGAGAATCAAAACGACTACTGTCGCTTTCATACCAATATGATATCTCACTGCGCCACGACGGTCTCCATATTCCTTCTGAAACTGGTATACGGGGAAGATATATCGGTTTCAAAAAAACATAATTACATACAAAGGCATTTGAATAATATTTTAAATTTCCTTCGAAAATGATTTCTTTATTATTTTCTATTTAATCCTGTCCAACTAATTTAGCTAATTTAATTTATTGACTACGAAAAAACACTGAATTGTTTTTTACAGCCTCAACAAACGTAGAGGTCTAATATGAAGACTCCGTGCCCCACTCACCGTCCAATTTTCGAGACACTGTGTAATGAGTGGCGGACTATAACGCCGCGCTTTGTCTTGTTACCAGAACGAGACGAAAGACGAAAATAATTCATTAATTTCCTTTATAGTAACACGCTGTGCCTCGGTCAAACTCTGCCTCCTCTCGCTATTTCTGTAAAAAAGAAACAAAATAAAAAATTTACCTCAAAAATAATCAGCACATACAGCCCACACAGCAATACGAACGCGTACAAAACACCAATTTTCACATTTAACGGATTGACGGTGTACGTGATGGTGAATGGCGCGCTCTCGTTGGCCGACGTGCTTATGCGCAGCGAATAGCCGTTGGTCGCATTAGTTTTGATATCCAACATGGCGGTGCGGGGTTCCCCTTGCGTGAAATCTAAGTTGGTGTTTTGTAGGAGAATGGTGCAAGGCTCGGATGTCTGGAAAAGATATCGATTCAATTATTGTTCTTAACTTTCAGCAGTCTCCCATTATTTATTTTTATTTTCACGCTGTATTCACGATATAGCATACCCTGCTACCCAAAAGAGGAAAATTTATGTTAAGACATTCCTTCCCTCACATTCATATAAATATGAAATAATCGATTTCTCCAAAATCGAGTCAATAACAGTCGGGAAAAAAAACCACGGTTAATATATTTACAGTTGTAATTGGCGCAGTTAATTTTTCGGACCTTATACGATATTCTTGCAGGTTTACTGGCTCAAAGGGAATGTTTGCATTGGAAAGTGGGGAACGAAAGTGTCTTAATGGGAACAGGCTGTCTTAGTATTAGGCTTCCAGGTCCACTCTGCCTGCCAAATATCTATGTGTGGGATACAACGTGAAGTTAAAAATAAGCGTCTACAATCATGCACACTTGTGCCCCTACGTCATTATTTATTTTCCTCGGTATTTTTCATATTAACTATACTTTTTCATTTATATATCGAGATTTTAACGCACAATCTTTATTTCACATATAAGAACGAAAAAAAATAATTACTTACCGTTACATTATCATCCAGTTGATCTATCGACCACGTCTCCAGCCATATATCCATTTTTCTATATTCTTCCGAAACAGTTTCGTTCAGTTTCTTTTCAGCTTGTTCACTCAGAAACGGTCCAGATATCTGCACGCGCACGGACAATTGCGAATCCGATATATTTAATGGATAGCCTGTTAAATGTTTGTCATGATTCAAGGTCGAAAAATTTACATGTGTGTGTGTGTGTGTGTGTATATATATATATAAACGGCCAACAAAGTAATCTTATAAGGGTTCCTGTTTTTCTTAAAAGGTACGGAACCCTAAAAATTATACAAGATAAAAATAATTCCTCACAAAAATAAACAAATAAATAAATCAGTTTCACGCTGTAATCATCTTCCCGCACAAAGGGGGGTAGGCAGAGGAAACCTAGCGGTAAACCAATTCCTTTCCATTAAGACAGTTCCGTTCGCTACTATGCGCCTAATTCTGGAGGCATTGCATGTTCAGTGACGGAACTCAACGCCGTGATTTACCCATGTACCAGGGCTAAGAGATTAAAATATGAAATATTTCAGTAAATTTGTTATCTTCACTTGTCTAATTTCCAATACAAAATCTGCATGTTGCACACGAGCCGTATTACAACTACATACATATATTATTATTAGTTACAGTTAAAATACACGGTTAAAAATAACTTTATATTACAGCATAAGTACCTACTATGTTTACATTCTGCACGCTCGCTGCTTAGGTCATTCACCGAAGACCTTAAGTTACCTAGACTACGTGTCTAGATCTTGATAGGTTTCATTTTGTTGTTTATTTAATACTACTATTAGAATACGATTTAAATTTTCACTTGGGAAATAGAAAATTGTGATTTAAATTCGCTTATTAAACTGTTTTTTTTAATAAGCAAGCAACTGTTGTTGGTTCCATTCCCGAGGCAAAGAGGAAAGCGCGGCGTTAAATGGGGAAAAAGAAATGTTTTAATGGGAAGTATCTCAATATTAGGTTTCCAGGTAAATTCTGCCTACCCTATATGTGTGGGATACAGCTACTTATACAGCGTAAAGCTATAAAAAAAGAAAAAAATAAGTTTTTTATTGAAGGAATCCTACCAAAAAAAAATGGAGCAACTAACTTACTTTTAATTTCTCCAGGATTCACAGACGAGATTCTAACAATTTCCTCCTTTTCATTGTACATCATAAAAATGAGAGTGAAAAATATCCAGCAGGAGAGTAGGAGGGTCATCTTCACGTAATACCTGGTTCTAGCCATCTGATGAGAACGAATATAAGTTATTATTAAGATTATGATGGATGTTTGCTCCACTTTCTCGCAAAAACTACTAAGCAGATTTAAATTAAGCTTTATAGTAAATATAACTTATACATCAGAATAAAATATAGGCTACAAGTTATGTATCGATTTTCTTTACATAAGTTGTAGCCTCGACAAAGTCAGCGCACACCATGAAATCATTTAGGGAGCTCATTTTGTGTGACCTATTCTTAAAATAACAAATTTCCTTGTTGCTAAACGACGTCTGTAATTAACATGGTAGAATAACTTACATGTTAAACTGAAAGATATTTAATACATTCGTATATTATGAATATAAGAAAAAAATAACCTACGTCTACGTCCATCCCAATACCCTTAAGTATCTTTATATGAAATTTTATCACAATCGGACCAGCGGTTTGGACCTGACTGCGTCACAGACAGAGTTACTTCTCGAATTTATATTATAAGTAATACTATAAATTGTTAAGTGCAATGAGCATATTCCAATATTAACTTGAAGATTTAGAATATATAACCATAACAGTCCAGCTAAACTATAAGCAATAATGAAATGCGTTTCTCCAAAAGTTATTGGGCGTGATAAGCATTTTGCAGTGACATATTGAAATTGAAGATCTGGAACATCTGATAAATAGCAGTAACAGTTCAGTAAACAGTATTCATACTGTAGACCAGTACCGGCATACAGTGGCTAATTTATCATTTTTTAAAAAACGTAATCAGACAACTTTTATATTTATTTCATTAGAAGTGATAATGCAGTAAGAAAGATTAATAACTAAGGTTTGTTGTGTGTAAATTTCAGCTTGTATTTTTAAGTTTTTCTTCATAATTTTCTATCCGAAAAAATCCGAGTCACAGTTTTCGACTAGACTTTATTCTGAATAATAAGCAACTGAACAAATTAAGTAATAAACAAAAAAAGGAGAAAATTTTAATAATACACCTGTACGAAAATAATTTTACATAAAATTACCTAAAAAAATAAATTTATTAATAATTTTATAATTATTATCTTGAATTTTGACTACTTTTACGATTATTTTGATGAAAATAATTTCAATTACAAAGCAACAGGTACTTAACGAATATTGAAGTTGACAATTAATCTATCTGATAAGATAACAGAGATAGATTGCATAGCCAGTTTCAGATAAGTTCTCGTTAAATGACGAAATACAATATACATACATACTTATGTGCAAGGACACAAGCGTGCAACTGTATACAGGACAGGTTGTTGGTTCGATTCCCACTTGAGGAAATAAAATATTTTAAATTTTCTTTTCTTTGTTCTGGTAACTAGGCAAAACGGTGCGTTCATCTCAATTCGACACGTGTCTCACAATGTCTTCAGAATTCGCTCGGTAGGTACGGGGTATGAATTATTTTCATCTTCATGGTCTGGTAACGAGACAATGAGCGGCGTTGGGTTTCGCCACGTACCATGCAATGCCTCGAAAATTGGATGATGCACGGGGAGTGTCTCAATCCTAACATTAGCTTCTATTGCATATAGCGTACCTCTAAAAGTATGAATGTTGATAAACTAAGTAAACTAACTACTAGTTAAAATTTAATACTAATAATAATTAAATGGATTACCTTGCTTTGACTTTTGGGTGCCAAATCATTTTCCTTGCTGAAACAATGTAAAATAACATAAATTATTTAAAAAGACTTAAAAGAATTGAGACCGTTGTGGCGCAAGGGCTGTAAGCGAGCGACTGTTAACGATGGGTGGTGTTCTATTCGCACTCGGAGAATGAAAAATTTATTTTTTTTGTATTGTAAGTTCTTACTTGTTGCCAAATTTTATAACTGCAGGTCCACGGTAAGTACCCTCTATGGGTTTTGATTACAAGGAGAATTCAACACAAAAGTAGCAATAACGATGCATAAATGCTCGTATCTTTTGATTGCGTAGACTGTTTTACTTGAAATGCTCTTGACAGACTCTTGACGTGGACCGTACTTTTAAAAATTTTTTTTTTATAATTATCTACTTTAGTTTTATAGTTATCTGCTACTCTATCATAAGAGAGTCCAGGTATTTTTAGATTGCCTTTCGTACACGTTTAACTTAATATCTATTTATTAAGTAACATACCTATTACAATTTTACTATTATACAATATTTATATAAAGGTGTGTTTTTTGTTCCAATAGTAAGAACCTTAAGTGCTTGTCGGAGGAGTGCCTGTGGGTTCGAAAAAAAAACTATATTCCTTACTTATACCATTTATATCATAAATGGCATATCTTTATAAAGAATGTTGTTCAATATAAAAGTGTTTTATTAAATTGACTGGAAATTTTCTTTTCGATCTAGAAGATATTGTTTGTAAAATTATATTATTATTAAAAAACGAAAGTAATGCAAATATGTTAATTAATATTTCTGTAGTTTAAGCGGGCGAAGCCGTGAGTGGGACGCTAAATAAATAAATAAAATAAAAGCATACTATAACAAAGAACTAAATCTTACCTATATTTCAAAGGAGTATGTATTTCAACACCTTCTAGTTTCCCATCAATACTTGGAGCTTCTTCCACTCTGTTATTGTTCAAATGCGGCGCTGATTTCACTAATGGTAGCCTCTTCGATTCCGGTGTGGAACCATTCTTAAATTTTAATGGTATGTTCTCTTGTTTGCTTGCTAGAATAAAAAATATGCTTAGTTTTAAAAATTTTAAAGAGAGGTCTATCGTGTAATCGCGACAGGTTGTGGGTTAATTCTAAATATTTATTTAGAAAACGTATAAAAATTTGAACGTACCGGGTTCCGAACCCACGCTTCCTGTAAATCGACCAGGTTGTATGTTTAAGTCAATATTTTTTAAAACTCCATAAATTTAGTATTAATATTATTTATAACTATTTTTAGTATTAGTATTTTAGTATTTATATTATTTATACATTTCGACAATGTCGCGACCTCAATTAATTATTATAATATTTTTTTTAGATAACGCTATCAAAATAGCCATTTACGCAGAAGATGAGTAGATATTGTTCACTTATCTATTATATTGTAATATAATTAATTAACCAATTTTAATCATCATTAAAATGGAAATAACAAAATGTTGTATAAGAAAAATTCAAGTGACCGAAGTAGCGATGGACGTGAATATAATATAGCCCTCCCTCGACTATCACAAACAAAAAAAATATTAATTCGAACCAATAGTTCCTGAGATAATCGCGTTCAACCAAACAAACTCTTCAGCTTAATATATAAGTAAGCTTTTTTTTTCTTTCTGATGGACTTAATGCTGTTGACCTGGTATGGTCTTGACAGCGTCACCGGGCTGGTTAAGTAACTGTCGGACAAACACACGACCATTATAGCCCTATAACCACCACCCTCAGGCCTCATAACATAACTCGTTCAAATAAATTCTTAATTATATCTAAAATTTAATAAATATTTTTAAGTATACAATTAAAATAATATCAATCTGATCTATATTTAACTCCTATTTTAATTAACATATTATATTTCAGAAGATAAAATATAATAACAAATACGAGAATGGCTAAGCAATTAAGAATAATATTACGTTTTTAAATAAAAAAGAAAAACTAAGTCAGCCTGACTAAACAAAAATTAGATAGGTATATAAGCAATAGTTATTTTCATTTTGTATGAATACGGCGTTGATCTCTGCCACCCAAGAAGCAATACTGCGAAAATTGGGCAGATAGTTGGGAACGAATGGTCTTAATACCAGATTCCCGCGTGATACAGAGCGAACCTTTTTTTTTTTATTAATGGAAAAGGACAAGGCAAACGAGCGTTCGGGTCACCTGATGGTAAGTGACTACCGCCGCCCACGACCCCGTGCAACACCAGAGAAGCTACAGGTGCGTTGCTGGCTTAAAAAATATATGCGCATACTCGCCTTAACGAGAAATAGCAAAATAGGTATAGATAATGATGTAGCCTGCAAATTATATTAAAACAAAATGTTCCATGACATAATACCATAAAAAAAACCAACGGCTCACGGTGTTTAAGCTGACATTATCATTTGACCAAAATCACAGTAAAATATTCGCTATATGAACATAAAATACACTTAAGTACCAGTAAATATTTGTTTTATTCTTTATCGCGTGCTTTTGACATATATTTTTAAGGTAATGACAAACAAACATACATACACATCTAGGTGCTACATATTCAATTATGTGTTACATGGACGTTGCCTAGAATGTATGTATGAATAATGTAATGTACGAATTACCGCCTGACTAGATTTCGCACGAGTTTAAGCAATTCTTTTTATATTATAAAAAAATAAACTAGCTTCATGCTGTATCCCGCATATAGCAGGTAGGCGGAGGGAACATAGTGTTGTGACATTCTGTTCCTCAATTTTCGCCGAATTTTTCGACATATTGCGCGTGGCGTAGCGAAACTTAACGCCAGGTTTTTGCCTTGGTACCGATTAATAAATAATTGATTGGGGATTGAACCCACAGCCGCCACGCTACAGACTACTCATAGCGGCGGATTTATATTGTTATTTATAAAAATATTTTTGAAAAAAGGATCCACCCGATATGTATTTTATGTATCTGTCGTAGAAGTAGACCTCAATGCATTTTTTTTGAGGAACGAGCTTCCCCGCTCTGATAAAACAAAATGCGTCACTGAATTCAGACACAGGTTATAAAAAGAAAATGGAGTAAATGGTGTCTCAACATCCCTTAAGTAGGCAAATAGAAAAAAAATATATAAGTATACCGATATTTAAAAGTAATTAAATGCCAGTCGTGGCGCAGGGACACAAAGTGTGACTGTAAATGCTACTGTTTGCGAGTTCGAATCCCAGTCGAGAAAATGTAATATTTATTAAAAAAATATATTTTAATTTCTTTGCCGCCACTCTCGACATGCAATACCTTTAGAATCCGACGGAAAATGGGAAACGGAGTGTCTTAACACTAGATTCCCTCGGCCTACAATGCTGTGTGCGAGATACAGCGTGATGTGCTGATTTAAATACTTAACATCTTATTTACACGCATGTAGGTATATTTCTTTGCATTTGATCGCACGTGACCCCGTTCCAATGGGATGAGCTTAATGCTATTTTAAAACCGGTTGGATCCAGTTTGTCGCTAACGTTGGTTGCTAGTTGTATGATGTGGGTTTCGCGGATTTTCTTTTTTATTTATCATATATTTTCATTTCCTCGCTCTGGTAACCAGGCAAAGCGCGGCGTTGAGTTTCGAGACTCAACTCGCAACTCGCTCAGAATTAGGTGAAAAAAGGGGAACGGCAGTATTTCATACACTTCATTCTTCACTTTTGGTTATCTTTGGTATCTCTAGATACAGATTTGAGGCCGTCGTCGGCGCATTAGTACATTGTCTATATGTAAACGTGACGGTTGTGGGTTCGATTATCACACGAGGGAATGTATTAGGCACTGCAGCATTGACTTCCACAACCCAATTCACAATGCTTTTCAAAATTGAGCGGTGTATGTAGAATGGAATATCTAAATACTAGGGTTCTACTTACCTACATATATGTGGAATACTGCTTAAGAAAAAAATAATAATAACACGTTGTTGTACAAATATTAAAACTTGCTTGTAACAAGATGTGGCTTTCAGACAGACGGACAAAAAATAATGTAATCGTATAGTATTATTGGATAAAGCGCTTGGACAGTGTCCAAGAAGTACCGATTCAAATTTCGCATCTTTCATCATTTTTATACTAACAATGGCAACTGTTCAAATGTATTCTTAATTCTAATACTAAATGTGTTTTTGCAGAGTAATTTGATGTTTTGCTCAATTTAAACTCATAGCGGAATTTAACGCTGCGCATTGCCTAACAGAGACTATTCAACTGATTAAATCATTCTATGGAGCACATCCCGGGGCCCGTTTAAATTTGAAGAAAGTCCCGACTGTTAATCCTCCTTTTTATAACTATTTTATGATATATTTGAGTATGTCTCCATTACAATGTATATTTTTTAAGTTACGAGTAATGAAATATTAAATATTTTCAATTTCTTGCTCTGGTAACGAGACTCAAGAATTCGGTGAAAAGTATTGAATGGAAGTCTTAATGTGCGGCCAGATGAACGGAATGTCTTAACACTAGGTTCCCAGGACCCCTCTGTGTGTACTGCTATGTGTATATATTATAAGTGCGACGGTTGTGAGTTCGATTTCCATTCGAGGAAATTAATTATAATAAAAGCACAATGCCGCGCGAATTGACAGAACTCAGCATTACTTAACAAGCAAAATTGGGTGGAAACTGGAGAACGGAGTATCTTTATCACGGATCTCGTGATGAATTTGAATAATAGAGAGGTTCGAATAATCGCTGATTAACTCGACTGTATTTACATTATAATGCACTACAGTATTCAATTCTAAATATAGCTAGCTCTCTTATAATAATAAGTGCGGTCCATGCGTTTGGATGAGCATCAAAAATATAAAAAATAAAACATCTTGACTGCACGTGCGAATTTACACATTATAATTAGTATAATGTATTAAAAATAGCAACATCACGCTGTATAGGAGGGTAGGCAGAGGAATGTTTTAGACATTTGCGTGTTGAGTGGCGGAACTCGACGCCGCGCTTTGTCCGTCAATGGTAAGGCGACAATATAAAAATACAATTTATTCACGAACGGGAACGAGTGGGAACCGAACTCACAATCATCGCGTTTAGAGTCAATATGCCATTAAGCAGCTTTTTGGTTGACCTATCCAACACTTAATCAATTTGTCTTATTTAAGCAGTAGTTTAAGAGATTAGTGCATCCAAACAAACTCTTTAACCATATAGTATTAGTATAAATCTACAGCTTTTTAAGTAATAATTAAAATACTCTCGAGTGATTAATGATTATAGTATGTGGAATGATCGTAATATGTTACATATATGTATAATAAGAACAGCAAAAATAATGTTACATTTATTTTAAAAGGGCTTTTGTTCTTTTATCCTTTTTTCTGTTGTTCTTTTTTTTCTTTTATCCTTTTTTTTTGTACATCTTTGCGGCGTCGAGTTCCGCTACTCATGATACAATGTCTTAAATTTGGACGGGGTGCGGGGAAACAAGTTTTATGACAAACATTTGTTCTTCGTACACTGCCAAGCTAAACCATCTATCTTATCTTTCCGTGCTATACGTGACAGATACGTGAATCTAAATAAGAAAAATAATGGAAACGGAGTGTCCTAACACTAGGTTGACAGGTTCCCTCTGCCTAACTTATTGTGTAGGGTTCACAGCGTGAAGCTATAAAAATAATAAAAAAATTACGACGGGAAAATAAACAATATATATTTTACAATATTTTTGTATCCTCAATAAATAAGTAATAATATATTTATTATTTACCATACGCAATACGTACAGTAAGAACTATAAAAGGTTAAGTCCCAGGTACGTGCTAAGTAGTCGAAAAAAAGGACAAAAAAATAACATAACACATACCTATTTAAAATGAGTTTTCGAAGCGAGATTTTGTTTGGTTGAACGCGTTAATCTCATGAACTATTTATTCTTTTTTGGTTTACGTTCTATCCCACATAAGGCAGAAAGCACTTAAACCTCCGTTTTCCGCCAAATTCTGGAGGCATTGCGCGTTGCCTTTGTCTTGTTAGAAAAGCAATCAATCAATCAGCTTCACGCTGTATCCCACACACTGCAGGGTAGGCAGAGGGA
>DWAP01001729.1:0-15015 GCA_018230625.1 Heliconius eleuchia
AACCAGTCGGTTTACAGTCACACTTTGTGCCGCTGCGCCACGACCGGCCTCTATTATTTTGTTTAACTCTGACGTATTCATGTTTTTTGAACAAAAGTTACAAATAATAATTTACGTAACGTCGACGCAATTGTTCACCTCATTTGAATAAAACTCCGTCTCTAATTGAGTTTGCAATGCGCATTTATTTTTAGAGTGACTTTCTTTTATAATTTAATAAGTCTTTTATAATGTAATAACTGAAAGTAAACATACAATAAATGTATATAAAAACATACTATATATTCTTGAATATGAGCTTCACACCGTACCCCGCGCATAGCAGTAGGCAGAGGGAATCTGGGAATCTAGTGTTAAGTTACTCTGTTCGCGTCCGCACTCTCCATTCCATTTTCTTTCCGATTTTAAGTTATTGTGTGCAAAAGAATGCGTTGTAATCGAAGATAAAAATAGACTGTTGCGTTGAATTTACCACTTCCCGGAACTTTAACCGGATAATATTTGATATCCGACTGTTGCGGTGTTGCCTTTGTCAGTTGATTGAACATGGTAGGTAACCTTAGATGGTCTTGTAGGCTCGGCATAATATGGACGTGGAATAGACTATGCAACGATTTAATTATTAAACAGAATAACATATTTACTTTAATTTATTACATCTTTTAATTAGCTAGCGAAACTGTAAAACAGATTACAAAATGTTATTTATATAAACATTTAAAATAATATTTATATAAAACATTCTTATTCTCACGAAACTTGATTAACTAATAGTTAAAGATTTAATTTAAAATATTATAGATTAAAAAAAGTATTAATAATTAAAGAGACTAAAATATTAACTTTAGTTTACTAACTACTAAATTATAAAACTTAATATCTACCTAAATAATAAATCGTAATAAAATCTATTCAAACAAACATTTAAAATCACGTTTATATAAAATAATTCTTATTACTAAACAAATTGCTTATTTCATATCATCCCGTTGGTTAATGAGCCACTTGACAAGAGTATATTTGATAATAACGTGGAAATTCCGGATATGTATGACGCTAATGCTTATGGGAAATCAAATTCTGTTTCGCTGCAATCTGATGCTATAATAAATAAATGTTATTAACCTATTATCTCCATTCCATTCAGTCGTATTAATTAAAAAAAAAAACAGTTTCATAGGCAGAGGGAACACTGCGCTGAATTCTAGAGGCATTGCTTTTTGAGTGGAGGAACTTAACGCCGCACTTTGCCTCCACACCAGAGCGAAGAAAGGAAAATATATTAATATTTAATTTCCTCGACGGAGTGTCTCTTACATCTATGTTACGTAATAAATATATCGTAATATTTTAATGAAATTAAGTAATTAACGGAAAATTTATATCACCAATATATATAAATTTGATGTATCTGCATATTTTCCACTTTACGACGACTATTTAAAGACCTCTAAACCAAATCAAACAGAAATCAATTTGTTATAGGAAATCAGCCTTGTCCTTCTTTCTGGGGTTATTCCGCTGTTTGTTTTCTATTTACGGATTTTAAATTTCCATTAATTAAGTATATTAACAGTATTAAGATAAATACTTGCAACGATATAACAAAATATAACAAATGTTATGTTGTTTGATTCGAACTTAAGCCCGTATTTTTAGATCGATCTCAAGTATTAGATCGACCTTGAGTTGCCGTTTTCATTAATAAATTATATATTATATATTAAATATTATTATTATAAATAAATTATACATTAAATATTTATATCTCGTGTTCATTTCCATGTCTTTAAATAAAGATATATAATATTTATTGATGAAGAGTAAAATATTATAAAAGTTTATATTTTTTTATTATATAAGACTTGCAACTAGGAAGTACAGGAGGCCATGTTTTCATTCCTTTTAAAACGTGGGTTAACTGATCGTATCGTATTACGTCTGGCTGGAGCCACTATGCGAGTACTGGAAAAATCGAGATATTTTATATTCCTGGTTTTATTTATATGATGTATTAAAATCAACTTTACAATTTATATAATTCCAACGTTTATCATAAAAGTATATTTTCGTTTATAAATGATTGTAAAAACAACATATATTAATTATTATATAAGCAAATTCTACCATTAAATAAATTATAACAAGATATAAGAAATAAATTATGGTATAATTATATATAGGGATAATAATTAATAATTATTCCTAATCAAAATGGAACCCACAACCGTCTTGTTAACAGCCATACGGTTGTGCCACAAGTTGTGGCGACTCATTGTAATAAATAAATATTAAAAACAAAATATCATCTAATTTAAGTTATTATTACATAATTTATATTCAACAAACAGCTTGATTCATTCACTTTATATTTATTTGACATTCATACAGGAGTATTCAGGATAAATTGTTAATTTAGATATTATCTTATCACCAATGACACATATCCATTAACAGATGCTGGGATGAGTCTTGTAATCGTAAATCTTTTCTATCCTTACAGTAAATTGTTAGCATCTTGTGGACACAGGATTAAGAGCTATATGAAAAAATAGATCCTCATGTTTCTGTATAAGTAGTGTTAAAAACATTAACCCGTTAAGAATGTAGGCAGAAGATTATGAAGTCGTACAGTGTAAAGATTCTTCGCGATATTAGGGTTGTCGGGTTGCATTTTTTCTGGAGCAGATGTCGTTAACCTCTTGGTTTAAACATTTGAATGATTCATATACATATGCATTTTGAGAATAATTTCGCTTCGTAAATTGTAAAAGTAATTGTGCTCTACATATATGTACATTCGTTAATTAAATTAGGTGAAGTGGATTGAATTATCTGGTCGTGTCTTATTTGCCAATTGTCATTCACCTCGTGAATGGGGTAAATTCATATCGAGTGCCAATAGATTATATTTTTTATCTTGAAACTTACTTGATCCACATAAAATTGTAACGTATACAAGTTTATTATACGAGCAATAAATCTTATGGAAGCTGTTATCCTCGGGCTAATTTATCGCTTTATGTTAAAATGTAGAAAAAGGAAGAAAATGTAGATTTTTTTAAAAATATGTATGATGTTGGACGCCAGTCGTGGCACAGGGGCACAAAGTGTGATTGTAAAATTGACTGGTTGTGAGTTCGATACCCACTCTAGGAAATTTATTTTTGTTTAAATTTTCATTTCTTCGCTCTGGTGTCGAGGCAAAACGCGCCGTTGAGTTCCGCCACTTAACAGGCAATGGCTCCAGAAAAGTGGGGAACGGAGTATTTTAACACAAAATTCTGTCTGCCTACCCTGTGTGCGGGATACAGCGTGAAGCTGGTTTTCAATTTTTATGATGTCACAGTGATTGCTTAGTTATAAGCCTAGTTTAAGTAGCACATAAATATAAAATATAGATAAAGCTGATAATTATGAATAAGTGTAAAAAAGTACGGACCACCTACGTCTAGTGTTTAGTAGTAAAAAATATAATAGTAAAAAAATACCGTTTTAACAAATAGTTGGTTTAAGAAGAAACTAAATATAAATTTTTATCATTCTTAAAAATACCTATCTTACGTTCTTTAAAAGTAAAGTTCATTTAAATTAGTTTTTAATTAACAAGTTACATTTGTTATTTATGATAGAGCTAAACATAAATCTTTAAAAATATTTTTACAAGTAGGAATACGACGTCGTCGTCTACTTGTGAACGTGCGTTGCATCATGTATTTTTATTTTGATGAATAAAACATTTTCGTTAACATAACGAACTAAAATCTTGTGAAATAAAAATAAATTCTCCTTTTTTAGAATTAGGTACAATATTACCGTCTCAGTTGATCAACCTCTTAAATCTTTAATATGAATAAAATTTACTGTAATCAAAGGAATATATGTGATGTATGTCGATTGTGATAATATATTCGTATGAGTAGCGGTGTATAGGTACGTTGTATAGCCGAGCACGTCCGGCTACGTAGTATGCGAGCCAACAACACCTTAATGCGCGTTGGGTCACTTGCTGTTTTTATAAATTCAACAAAAGCAGTTTCAATGCCAGTAGCTACACTCTTACCCTTCTACTGAATATGACACGATTCTTTCGACATTAAATAATCAATCCACAAAAAAAATATTTTAGCTCTACATTTCATTCACGACATGAAAACATACATGCAACTACATCTTTAATCGTTTGAACCTCGGGATTCATTGTCTAATTTTAAAATTGCTATAAACACAAGTGCTAAAACTGGCGGACAGTTTTTGTCGCGAGTGCGGCGGGGTCGGCCGGCTCGTTGTTGTTTGTAACCGCGGACGCGGACGGTCCTTTCTTTAGACTCTAGGTGCTACCTGGCTAGTCCCCAAGCAACGCGACTCCGCTGTGGTCGTCCGCTCGTCGGTTGCGTTCCGAATATACTCGAAACTTGTCAATTAAAACGGCGCGGCCGCTCATCAACACAATTGCATTGGACGATTTCCGTCAATAAAGTACAACCACGCACGTAACAGTACCGTCTCTATATAAATCGACGATCAACGTTCTTCACGAATACTTGCCGAACCATTATTTACAAAGTTTCGTATCCACGTAATCTTAGTTGGCTATTTGTATAGGAAACTGGCTGTCAGTGCGTGCCGTGTTGTTGTTTTCACACATGTTACAGTGCAACGTGTGCCAAGTCGAGCAACATATTGTTGAATGTTGATGTGGAAAAACTCGTTTTACACAAATGCAGACTATGAAATGGATAGAAATGGTGCGTCTTGGTCCTACGTCACCGGAAAGGTCTTCCACTTTCGACAGTGATAAGGTGAGAGTGCGCTTGGCATAGACGACCAATTAACCGTTGAAATATTTATTATCTGTTTTTATTATTGGTTTTATGGTTGTAATACGTTTTTAACTACAAAAAGTTACACTGGATAAGTCGGATTGTTGTTTATACGTCATCGCCTCACTGACATACCTCCGTACAAAAAATTTAATATGGCATACCCCATATATGTAAGTGCTAAATTGTCATATACACACCTACACGTTTGTGTTTATAATACATGTGGCTATTTTTGTTATGTCATATCTGAAATTTTATTACTCTCATATACTAATAATAAAATCAATTACGATTATAAGATTAAGTCGAACAAAGGCAAAAAATAAATACGTTGAACGATAATTTTAAGAGTTACCATTAAGACGCGAGAAATAATGTTATTGAATAAATATTTACTTATTAATAATTACTATTATACATTAAAATTAAATATACTTAATGTTGAGAATTAGAAAGAAATATAGTTTTGTGTGATAAATCCTTATTTTTAATTAAAACTGAGGTATTCAATTAAAGTCATAAATTTATAAAATGGTACTTGTGTTGTTAAATAAACATTTCCTGCTTTATGTGCTTTAACCTTAAAATTATATCCGCTTAGTACGTGATAGGGCGTTTCATTAAATATATAAGAAAAAAAGATACGTACCTACATACTTCTTAAATGTCTTGTTGGTTCAACCATTATACTGTACGAGTACGTTGAACCTAGTTAAGACAAAATGCATTTTGTTTAATTAATAAATAGTCTTTTATTTTGTTTAAAATTCTAAAAATTTTATGTATGCAATTTTACGATATAATATAAATATGTAAATGTACAAATATTAAACATTAATTTTAATAATGTATTAAAAATGTAAAAGTCGCTACGTCGGTCGCTACTAGTCTATCTGCTAGTCGATGTAAATATTTCCTAGTTTTTTAGCGTTCAAGGAAAACCTATATAAGCATATAAAAATTGAGGCGATTCAAAATTTTATAACAAAAAATATATATTTATAATTTAAGTCGCATATAACATCGTAGTAATGCTCTATTGTGCGGAAAGAGCGTTAACCTTAAATATCATGCTTGGAAGTACGTAAAAAGTATATTGATATTTCATTACATGGCATGACAACTAAATCTTCTACTAAGTATTCTTATAGATTATTTTTTGCACAACTTAAAAAATAACCTCAAAACCTTATATAGGTTATCTGTAATCATTTATAAAACAATTTAATTCTATATAATAATACCTAAACTACAAACTATAAATGAGTGACTGCAAACACGACAAGATGGTGGCTTCGAATCCCACCCGATGAAATGAAATATGTAATATTTTCATTTCTATGCCTCTACGATTTGGCAGAAAGCGAGTAACACCTTAATGGAAAAGGAGTGTCTTAACACTAGGTTCCCAGGTTCCCTCTTTCTTTGCTAGCTATAAATGAGTTAAAATAAATAGTAAGGCATAAAATTAAATAATAAAAAATGGTTATCTAATTGTAAAATTCTCTTTTTGTATCTTTAGTTTTCAATGTTCATGCTGAACCTAGTAATAATATGTAAAAGTGGTTATTTTATTTACTTTAAATACTTATATTATTTTAATACTATAATCAATTTATTGCTTTTATATCTCCTTAATGTATACATTACGATATAGTTGTCATAAGATAAATAAAATTTCTTTTAGTCCTCAAGTCGTACTAAACATTTCATGGCAAACAGTTGTTGATATCTAAACTCTATTAATAAAAAAAATTGTCTAAACATAAGTGATTTATATTAAAACTTCAAATGTTACGAAAAATCGTGCAAAGAGTAATTAAACATGTACGGAAAAGAAACAATAGTGCGTTTAAAGCAGTCGTCAAAAGGGACTCCATACATTCGATATGTCGTAGAGGAACATTACATAGCATTTGCGAGGTAACGGACAGGACGGGACCTACACATAGTAGGGTAGGCAGAGGGAACCTGGGAACCCAGTGTAAATTTCCGACATTTCAAATAAGGACTCTATACATACATTTGCATATTTGCAAATAAAATAAAGGAGAGTTATTTTAGGAACAACATTGCGTTACAAATTTTGCTTTAAATAAATAAAAAAGTTCAACATTCTAAGCGGAATGGCAATTGTTCGTTCTATTTAGAATACTTTTAGAATGTTTTCCTATAGTTCAACAGTTTTAAACCTAGTTTTTGTTAGCCTGCTCACAATATTGTTACATTTAACTTTTAGTCACGTATTTATAAATCACTCTTAAGTCTGAGATCAATCTGGAGGTGCCGTTTTTCATATATGCATATATAATTTATGAATAAAAACGGCATCCCAAGGTCGCCTTTAGAGTTGAGAGCGGTTTTTATGATACGGGCCTAAGTAGAGCGCACGCGCTCCCCCGCCTTACTGGATGTTGTATGTGAAATGTAGATGTCGGGAATGCATCATCTCATTAGTAATAATCTATCTATCATTACTGTCATTAATCATTTTATTTCAATTAATATCAGGTACGCGCACATCCGGGGAACGAGTCACTTCCTCTTTAGAGCATGGTGCACTATGCACATATCCATATCTTACAATAAAAATACATATAAATTTGATATTATCGTGAGTTGTAGTATGTTTAATGAAATGACCAGTTTCCTTTACTTGGCAACTAACTAGCAATTAGTATTATTAATGTTATATATTTTATTTTCTTTATTTCGTCATAACATTAATATTAATAAGTTAGTATATGTTCTAATTGTTCAAGAATTTATACTGTAGCAATACGAGATTAATATAAATATATACCTGTTTACAATTTCGTTTTTTATTGCACAAAAATATTGTCGAATAATATTTTGAAACTGGTTCGTTTTGAGCACCTGACAGTGCCGGCCACTTGTTGGTTGTGAGGCGACAGTTTTTTTTTTACTTTTAAGTGATTAACTAAACATATGTAATGCAATAATATAAATAGCAACTCAAGGTTTAAACTCATTCTTGTGTTTCCACAAACCTGTATTTGTATCTGGTTGATATATGTAAATATAATTTTCTGTATAGGTGCTGTCGATGAGCGATGAGTTACGGCGCGCTCTGTACTCTTCGGGCGCGTCTGTCGACATGGAGTTCTCGCCACCCGACCTCATCGGACCTTCCGAGATTTTCACCATGGAGCACAGGTATTATATTTTCTTATTTAAATTATACGTTAATTAAAAAAACTACTACAAATATATCAAATTACATATAATAAGTATGTAAATGGGCAATTAATCTATATTAATATTAGTTTTTACTGTAATTAGCTAAATGGCTATGATATAATGGAGTTTTGCGAAAATATAACGATATTAATAGAATAGCGTATTGCTAAAAGTTACGAATAAATATCGCAAGTATCGTTTTTATTTTCTTAATAGTGATAGTGTATCTTGTTTATTTGTTAAGTAAATAAATTAGTTTACATATGTTTTGAGACCAAACGTGGGGCAAAGGCACAAATGTGCGATTGGTTGTGGGTTCTATCCCCACTTGAGAAGTTGAAATATTTATTTAAATTTGTGTATTCATTACTTCGCTCTGGTATTGAGTTCTTACACTCAACACGCAATGCCTCCAGAATTCGGCAGAAAGTGGGGAACGGAGTGACTTAACACTAGGTTCCCCTCCGCCTACCCTGCTGTGTGGAGGATACAGCGTAAAGCTAATTGTAGTCTCACAATTTTCTTACATAAACCTATATTAAATACATACCTATTAACGTAAGTAATACCTTGCAATATTAATATAAATGATGTTTATAAGGTACATTAGAAACAAATAGTTTTTCCGTCTTGTAAATATTAGCATAAGAACTAGAAATAAACAATGTTAACTGCATTGACATCACCGAGACCTATTTGTTGTACTAATTTATCACATACACTTTGTTTTATATTCTATATTGCAATTAAAATAAAGCAAAAAGAATGTAAATTTTCATTTCTTCGCTCTGGTGTAGAGGTAAAGCGCGGCGTTCTGTTCCGCCACTCAACATGCAATGCCTCCACAACTCAGCGGAAAGTAGAGAACGGAGTATCTTAACACTAGGTTCCCCCTGCCTATCTTTTTTAATAAAATTACCTAACCTAAAATAATAAATAAACTATTTTTTGCTAGGTAACTTACAGCCTATAAGTTCGGGTAATGATCGAAATCATAAAGATTGACTATTATAAAATACTTTTTTTTACGAAAAATCACTTATATTAAAAATGTCTTATCTGAAATCTCAGTTACTCAATAAGAATTCCTGGGATGCAATATAAAACAATCGTTTGTTTTGTAATGTAAACAAATTCTGTGAATTTTCCTTCTCCAATTATGACACGCAACGTAATATGATTTTTTTTAATATTATAAAAACTAATAAAAATATAACTATCGTGTTGTAATTTTTATATTGTTCTTGGCCACCAACAATAAAAACTTAACAATAGTGTAGGTAATGACCAGCTTATCTCTGATAGAAATTATTTTCAGTCACCCTATAGTTAGTTATAGTGGAAAGTTATTATATAGATTTACACTTTAACATATATATACGCATAAAATATACAATACAAATTAAATATACAATAGAATACCAATATAATGCAGATATTTAAAAGTACTGCGTGTTAAATGGCGGAACTCCTCCTTTACTAGAGCTATTTCATTTCTTCAGGTTGGAATCGAACCCACAACCGGTTGCGTTCATTATAAATTTACAATATTCATGGAAAAAAATATTAATTCACAGAGAAAAGCTTTGCACGGTGTTACCAGCGCGCGCGCAGGGCTACATGTGGTCGCTCGCGTTCAGCACGAGCCAGCACGGCTTCTCCCTCGCCTCCATGTACCGCAAGATGCAGCGCGTCGACACCCCCGTGCTGCTCGTCATACAAGATACTGATAATAATGTAAGTGTTTTCAATTATTAGACATTTAATGGACTAACTTTCTCTTGTTAAAAACGTATAGGTATAGCAAAATCTGTGTATCTTTTAATCTGTGTATCTAAGCAACTAAGAGTGGCTTGAGAGGAAGGACATTTATACTTTATTAAAAGCAATCTTAGAAGTTTAAAAATATTTAAAATATCATCTTGTGAAAAAACATATATCATGAGCTTACTTGCCCATAATATTGTCGTTAATACATTCTTTCGTGTTATAAATTTGCTATATAGGATTCTTTTTGAAAATAAGAATATAAAGTTTCAAAACAACAATTCGACGTAATAAAATAGCATAAAAAGTTGCAGTTTGATTAAATTTTCGTACGAGTTTTACAGTCTAATAATTTAGTTTAATAAACCTTATCGCAGCGAAGATTACCACATTGTGGCATTGTGACGTCACCCCACGTCATAATTAAGCTTAAACAGATTATAAAAACCGTATAAAATCTTGTTACGATAATTGTTACTTCATCGTTAATCGTTAAAATAGTTATAAATTTGTTTTGTACAAGGAGTTACTGATAAAAAATATAAGAATAAAATTTATTTAATGAAGTGAAATTTCAATAATAAAAAAATATATTTATATTATACTTAAAAATAATTATATATTATTATATTTTTTATTTCACATTTGCTCAATTAAGCCTTCTAATTTATTAAAATACGAGGCTACATTATTTTATGAAGTTTTACATGAGATTGACATAATATTGGGTGACAACTCTCTTGGTATGCTCATACACGTGGGCAGTCACTATTCAGCATATTTATTTTGTTATAATCTTAAATTCTTGTACAAATTTATAATAAACTTAGGAACTTTTATGCCACCATATTTATATAAAAAAAAATTAACTTAAAATATTTTTTATAATTTACAACCACGTGTTCGTGTTTCAAGCGTGTGCACATCTTGTTAAACAACTTTTATTTTCTTAATTAACATAATTTTCTGTTCTTTATTATATTGAGGTCATTGAAATAAATAATATGAAGGTTAATGCTATCGTTCTTAAGCTGTTTCGTTATATGATAATATTTATTTCATTTAACGGTTTAATCACATCACAAATTACATCTTTTAAAATATTAATAATTATACACAATATTGAATAATTGATAAATGAAATGTAATATTATTCTGCTTTTCTCATACTTTTATTGAAACATTTAATGAAACAAATCAACACTTAATTAATTTTCCTTTATCGCTTATTTACTTTAATTATTTAATTGCCATTCATTGTGGCGTACCTACTTGTTTCTTTTAATTACTATCTAAGTGATTACTAAGTAATTTTATGTGATTTAAGTAATTTTACGTTTTTTTTTCTTTTCTAATTGTGGAGTAACACTTTAAAAATATAAAATTATCTGAATTATTAACAATAATTATTCATGTATATTATAATACACCTTATTCATATTAAAGTAAGACATAGTTTAAAAAATAATATATCTATATTCGGTTCGTTTTATAATAAATCAAGTTAAAAGATCACGGCGGACGTGATGAAATTCTTTATTTCTAAACTTGATTCACTAATACTTAAATTAATTTGCATATTAAAAAATGTAAATCTTTAAGTTTATTATAAATATTAAAAACATATAATGTCTTCGGCGTAAAGCTGAAAATCAATTAAGAAATCAAATGTAACATTAACATTTACAGGTATTCGGTGCCCTGACCTCATGTGCTCTACGGCCTTCTGAGCATTTCTACGGTACAGGCGAGTCCTTACTGTTCTCTTTCCAACGCGTGGATGAACGCCGCGCGTCGCAGATCTCGCCTGATGACTCCACACACAAGGACGATAAAGAAGAGAAGAAAGAAGATCAAGATGGTAGGATTTTATTAACTTTTGTGTTGTTTATTTTTCAATGATGGATTAATATAATTACAACTAATTTACAAGTTCAGTCGTGGTGCAGGGGCACAAAGTTTGACTAAATGCAACAGGTTGTGGTTAGCTTCCCACTCGATTAAATGAAATATTCAATATTTCTAATTTGGCGTTGAGCTCTGCCACTCAACGTGCAATGCTTTCAGAATTCGACGAAAAATGGGGAACGAAGTGTCTTTACACTACGTTCCCTGTGCCTATTCTACTGTGTGACGAATAGAGCTAAAATAAAAACATTTTTTTTATGCCAGGCACGTAGCTTAAAATAAAATTAAAACCTTTTGTCGACCGACATAACCATCACTGCTGATCTAGGTATTTCTATACATTCTTTAATGTAATTATAATTTATCATTTTAGACCAACTAGCACCAGTTAAAACGAAATTCAAGCATTGGGGCTGGACCGGCGACAACATGTACTTTATTCGAGGCAGCAATGATAATATTTCTATAGGCGCTGGAGAGTGAGTTTTTTCTTATATTATTAGGTTCATTGAAAAATAATTATATAATTTTTTTTATAGTACGAAACAATATTTGCACTATATTATTATTATTATGAATTCATCCATCTCAAAGTTACTATATTATATGTAGGTTTTCTGTTATGTTCTAACAATTCAGTCAATAGGCATTTAACTGAAACTACGATTTTTTCGGTTCGACTCCGACATTGGTTGAGAAACTAAAATAATAATAATAATATATTTGTCCAGTGGCAAGTTCGGTATCTGGCTCGACGGCGACCTGTACCTGGGGCGCACGCAGCGCTGCACCACGTACGGCAACGAGCCGCTCACCACCCGCGAGGACTTCATCGTCAAGATAATGGAGTGCTGGACCTTCATCTGAACTCCCGAGGCCCCCCCTGAGGCCCACTAGACTATAGCTATGATATTTGCTACGATTTGACACTTTAAGCACTCGCCGTCTAAAAGTTCTAGTCACATGAACTGAGATGTTCGTATACTGACCAACGTCTCGGTGTACGCCGAAGCGAGCGGGTGCACCCAAACTAGTCAATTGTCGTTCGTAGGTGAGTTGCCGCCCCGTAGCGACAACGGTTACGTGTCAATTCTATTAAACTGTGCGTTGTTAAGGAAATTTAATAATAACTAAAAAAAAACAATATATAACTTAAAGAACGTATTTGTAACGATCGATCGATGATGAATAATTCATCATATAATGTTACGTAGAAGTTTGTATTAACGAATATAAAAAAAAGTAAAAAATTTATATTAATAAAACGAACAATTATTGTGTTTAGCTGCCGTCTATTGGTGTTGCCCAGTTATCGATGTTTAATATTTAATCGCCATTATTTTTGCATAGTTCGAGTAATCACTGTTTCACTCGCAATTAAACTATCAGTATAAACTCTCCATATTCACTTATTATAATTCGTTTATGTTATTTAGCGTACATATTTTATTATTTTGTCGTGTTTGTATTTTAGTTTATAATTATATAAGTTAGTGAGCATAATTTATATACTTTCACTGTGATTTGATTATTATGGTTGCATTTTATTATGTTGAAGAGTTATTATTATTAATTTGTGACTGTTTTAATAACTTTGTATTTAGTTGACCCGATCCCGATTGATAGTATTTTGATTATATTTTATTATCACTATAACCTTTAGTGAGGATGTATATTAGGCAAGTACATTCGACATTATGCAGTTATATATATTTGTTGATTAAACAAAGCATAAAAATATTCTACGATGTAATAATGCTTCAGTACAGAAATGAGTAGCCGATACAATATAATATTATTAATTAGAAAAAAAATATAAAAAAAAAATAGTTACTTAGAGCTTGATGAGTGTAATCGTCATTGTGCTTAGTAATTGTGTCACATAGCATGAAGTTACTCAGATTTTATCTGGTCGTATTGTTATTTATTATATTAAATATATTTTAGTGTATTGAACAAACGACGGGCGCTGGTGGCCGTTCGGAATAGCGTTTGGTGAATACAAACGCAAGATGGCGTCACTCGAGCGAGGTATTTATTAAGGGAATGTAAAAAGTGCAATATTATACGTTTGATTACTGTCAATTGTATTCACCGCGCACTCTCGTTGGCGTCGCACCAAGGCCAGTAGTAAGCGCGTTAAAAATAAAGATAAATATTCAATATCAGACCGATTAAACAGTATTTATTGTGATGATTACTAACTAACACTGTTCTGTTGCTTAGTGGTCGTGGAGGTTGTCGATTTATCAAAAATAATAGATGTTTCAATTGTCCTCAATATTCCTGTTATAATATGTACACCCTATTATTGCCATGAGATTACTATGAAATATATTTTTGTGAATAAATTCGCAAGCATTCAACTATTTAATTAGAGAAAAATTAGTAGAAAAAGCAAATTATTTATAATGAAAGTCACGAGTGTCTGTCCGTGGAACATAATATTGTTATTGTTTGTCATCAGACAGTAGGAGTGGAAATTAGTTTACAGATACTATTTATTGGCATAATTAAATGTTACAAATATAAATAATCACTTATGACTTGTTGAGTAGCAGTGAGATGTTTAATATTTATTTATTGTGTTATAATTTCAATGATTCAATTGAAGCTGTAGCCGTATTGAGTTCTGGTGATCTATTATGTAATTTTAAGTTGTTAAAATGTAAATCAAGCCATAATAACTGAGAATATATTCTTTTGAAGAAAACTCATATGTTTTATTTTTATAACCTTTAATCTTACTCAGCTTAAATATGAAAATGTATACTTTATTTAATTTTTTTTAATAATTCAAAAAACTTTAGTCATTGTGTCAATAGGAATTATTATGTCTTCTATAATTGTGATTGCTTCTATGTCTGTCCCTATATCCATAACGGTCATATGGCCTTCCTCTGTTCCTGTTGTCAAATCTGCGTCCAGAATTGAATGTCCGCCAATTCTCCATAATTGGTGGAGTGGATGGTTCTCTATTAAAAACTTTCATAAATTCGTCATCTTTTTCAGTGAATCTATCTTTTAACTTTTCTTCACATTTTGCCAGAAAGTCCCTATCTTTTTCGGAAAGTTCATTACTAGCCATTTTATGTGTAACCTGGAACAAACATTCAATAAGGATATAATATTTGAATAATTTAATGTTGTTGAACATTTGGGTTCTATTTAGTATTGGAATTGGACCTATTTAGTTGATTTTATTATATTTTGCTGATTACTAAACATTATTTTGCAGAAATATGGAGCAATTCATTATTAACTCTTTCACGACTACGGGGACACATTTGTCCCAGATGATAAAATTGATGGT
>DWAP01001730.1:0-15012 GCA_018230625.1 Heliconius eleuchia
TTGCTAACGCGCACCCACACTAACATGGATACTTCCAAGCATGATTCTAAAATAAACATTACAATACATTTAAATGTTCACATTACAAAATATGCTCTTAATATTAAATTATTAAATTTATTGAAAGATTTATTTATATTAATGTGTTGTTATTTAACATAAATACTTACCCGGTATATCAAATTGTAACGTATAAGGGTTCCTTTTCTTAAAAGTTGGTATGTGAATAACCTCGCCTTTTTTGTCAACCATAATTTTTATACTGTCCTCTTCTCTGATGGGATCGTTAAGAAGTGCTATCACCCTACTTTGACCCTGTGATAATGTTAAATATCAAAACTCTTTTCTCATAGAGTAAGGAAAGTATGTACTTGCCCAAAAGTTAATGATGATGACAGACAATATTTTGAACAACAATGATAGTATGGTAAACGACAATTGTTTACATTTTTTTATTGTTAGATAAACAAAGTACTTTACAGTGTAAACTATCAGAAACAACATTACTATGTCAATTCAATTAAATAACGCATTTATAATAAGCGGCAAATGTAAATTTAAAAAATATATATTTACATACAATTTTAACTTTTTTCGGTACAATGGAAAAACTTGTTCTATCCGTTGCGGTGTCTTTACAGTCCTTTGTTCTTAATATTCCAACTGCTGCCGTTAGAAACGTGTCTACGAACGATGTATCTTTTTCACGAACGCACATCATTTGCCACTGGTCAATAGTGGGATAATCTGTAAAGTAAGTACATATTTTTAATGTAGGTCTTATCTTGAAAATCGTTTCATAAATAATATGAGCAATTTAATTAATGTTACAATTACTTACCTTCGCAGTTATTAGAAATAACATTATTTTTTTCCACACCCAGAAGCATGACTAAGACTTTATCAATTTTAAACAAATTCTCACAACTCAAATCTCGTTTTAATTCGGGCATTTTAGACGCGAGATTGGGGCAGAGTATTACAATTTGCAATTGAGCTTTTGCCAACTTGTCCAGTTTCTCTTGTGAATCCGAAGACATTAGTTCCTCCGCTTTAATCGGTGTAACTCTATAAAAAATCGAAACATTTTGTAATTATTAAAATATGCCTGTTCAAATTATACAGAAAGACGTATTAAAAAGAATTGAAAATGCAAATTTTAATTCATATAGGTATAAATTGTAACATTTACCTACTTTATTAATTCTGAGTACTCGCGATAATTATTAAATTAAAAACGGAAGTATCTTATTTAGAAGTTACGCAATGGCCGCCCTAAGTAGGAAGTAATTGCATATTTCAGCTAAGGTTTGTATATGCCCTATACATATGCTTAGATACGTACAATTCAAATTAACACAATTATAAAACGTGTAAAAGAATTATTTTTTTACGATTATAAGTCGTTAAATATTACAGCAATGCAATAAAATTTAATTTAAGTCATTTTTTACAGTTTCGCGCTGTATCTCGTACATACCAGGATAGGCAGAGAGAACCTAGAGTATTGCGTGTTGAACTCAATGCCGCGCTTTGCCCTTTATACCAGGGCGAAGAAAATAAAAGTATTAATTGAGCGATCGACTCCACGACCGTCCGCGCTTACAGTCACACTTGTGCCACTGCGCCACTACGCTCTCACGTCAATTTGTAACAATATAATGAGTCACTTCTATATAACACATGGTTTTGTTACATTTGTACATTAAGTTAATAAATCTTGCTAATAAATTAAACCCTAATACTTTATCTATAAATAATTAATAACTGAACACACCTGTAATGATGTCTCGCTCGCTGTGACATGATCTTGTCAAAACTGGCCACGAGGTAGTCAGACCAGAGACCACTTTCTGGAGATCCCGAGCTCCATAATATTGCGATGTCTTCCATTTCTACAATAAAAAATATTGTTATCAAATGTTCTTATCAAAACTTCTTTCGATAAGAAGCTCGTTTTCCTAGAAGTTAAGAAAGTGAGACAACAAAAAGGCGGCTTTATAAGTTTTTATAAGTTCCACAAAAACTGTATATATAATAATTGAACTTTGGAGAAGAAAACGTTTTATCACGATAAAAGCCAGACAGGCACGAGTCGGGCTCGGCCACCGAGGGTTTTCTGAAATTCAAGCTGCCAGAGCCTTTTCATCTGATACTTGATATCATTTCACTGAGTATATGGTAGGAATTTTAATTCGATATATCCAAGCGGACGGACAGACAAAGGGGCGGACAACAAAGTGATCTTATATTTCGTGTCCATTAACACTTTTCGCCATTGGAGACATTGCGTATTGTGTGGTGGAAGTCAACGCCGCGCTTTGCCTCGTTACCAGAACGGAGAAATAAAAATACCAAATATCCCCGAGTGGGAATTCAACCCACAACCTATCGCGTTATCAGTCGCACGCTTCTACTCGTGCGCCACGACTCGCACAAACTAAACATATTAGGACAATATAGATAGAACACACAAGAAGTGAAGCTGATTGATTCTCAGAACAATATACTGGTCATTAACCAGATATTTTATTATTCAGTTGACGCTTTATCTAACAAGGAAATGGCCTACACCGTAAACGTTAGCTCAGCAAGTAAGATTGATACACTGTCAAGATACTAAGTTTATGTAAAATGGGCAAAGTTTAAAGGAAGCGTCGTTGAGGATAATCAATTGGTGTAAGCGACGTCGTTCATTTCATATCTTGTTGGGTCGATGCCTGAATCAAAGATCACATCACGGGTCATCGTAAAGCTTTAGGGAACAATTAACAAAACATACATAACGTAGTTTTATATTTAACTACAATATTAGTTTTTTAATAATTTTAAAATATAAAATGATTTCGATTTCAACATACATTTTTTTAAATAATATATTTTTAATAATTAAATGCAGAATGGCTTTTACAATGCACATAAAATAAAGCTAAGTGTTTCAAGACATTCAACGTGCACGGATTGCATTTAAAAATATATCTTCATTTACTCTGCAAAGCGCAGTTTAGATGATAAATTGCGACATCTGTACGTTATTACAGCTGCACGCTCCGCCCGTAACCTGACCGCGCGGACTGAACCCTTGTCTTGCCTCTAACATCTTATTTTCGATGCCACTTGAAATTAATTAAAACGACTCAAGATGAACATATTCAAAAATAAACTGCAATCATTGTTGATGGTCAATTAAACTTTATTTAAGGACAATTGACAGTCGTTGCTGAGTCAAAATCATCATTTAGAAAATATATTTCTCTCAAACGTATGTAAGATTTAAAACATGCGTCGGCTGTTAAAAGTTTTTATTGCATCTAGCGCTGCGCATACGCATCGGCTGCTTACAAAATATGTTATGCACCGCGCGCACCGGAAATTCATACGGATTTATACTCACCCACCTCTGCCGCCAAATGAAGACCCAACTAAATGTAATATCCGTTTCCTAAATAGACAAACGTCTATCGGCGTGGCCCGGAATAACTATAGCAGATTTGATGCAGCGGTTAGATTTGAACTTTATTAAATATCTCTAAGGTATGTGGTGAGTATAACAGGATGGCGGTTTCGTTACATAAAAATAATAATGCAATAGTGTTGCAAATTGATTGAACTACGACAATTCACGCCATAATTTCATGTCTTATCCGAAAAGCTGGTAAAACAGTAAACATAAAAGAAAATACATGATATTTATCATGCTCGTTTTTTGTACAAAGGATAGTTGTGTCCGAACCCGTTGGCCGAACACCGTATGTTTTCAGTTCAATGGCCGATGTCTTTGATGTGCCGGCTGAAATATTGCAGTTTCCTATAACGGTACGGTCCGTCAGGTGCCTTTTTGATCTACTGTTTTCTCGCATAAATAATTTTGGTCGGAGTCTGTTTACCATAAAGTGTTCTGGGCTTTGTCTACGAACTGGAACAGTAAAAGTTTACCTCTATTACGGAAAACATCTGGTGTATTTTTGACCCATTTTAATCAGTAGGTAAATATTACAAAATTTACAAAGAATAAATGTAATAATTTATAAAATTAAAAATGTATAAAGTTTAATGTATATTTGTTTTAAAAGAAAAATGAAAACTTAACTTCACAAAAAAAAAATACATAGAAACAAAGAATCTGTTATGGATTCACTCAACATGAACTGTGAGCTGGCGGCGTCGCACGAATGATTCACTATATTAAAATAAATTTTTCCTTCTTTTTCTGTATGTTCACTGTTCTTAATCATTGCAATTTTATACTTTCTGACATCACAGTAATTAGGGCAGTTTGAACATACGAACTTTTGTATTATTCATCCGACCCGACAATACATTAGTCCCTATGTATAAATAGCATTAACAATTCTAGCATTAGTCATTAAAAGCAAGGTACGTAGAGTAGATACCTATATAATATAGGCTATATTATGTGACCCGAAATCTGATATTTTAACCTTGAAATAGTATGTACACGTTTGTCGGAACGAAGCTCTTACAGAATACATATTGTTTAAAGTTAATGGATTCCTCCATAAGAACGTAAAATAGAGACTAATTTTTTTACAAGTTAAACATTTTCAATTGCTATCATTTTAGTAAAATGATCATTGTATTTACGCATTAAAAGTAATTATTAATCATTAAAATAACATAATTACAAATAGGTACATCTAACTACTTCTAACAATAATATTTATATAGATACCAATATATAAAATAATATTTATTATAGATATACTTTATAAGTAAGATGTAATAAAATATTTTACGTTACCACATATTTTTTAATGTATTAAGTACCTATCAATAAATGTATTTTTATAGCAACCACGCGCTAAATACATAGACTTGGAACACTTGCATCCTATTGTATATTCCACGTATTCGACCTAATTGGTGGCAGGTGAGTAGATCCAGAACTTTAAACAATCATAATAGTATGTTTTAAACAAAACAGGGCAAGTAAAATTGACAAAATTGCGCAAGAACTTTTGGTTAGTAGTTGCATACTACGCTGTGCTTTGAAATTGCAGTTTCTTCTAAAACTATGTTAAGGACTATCATCTAAAAACGACTACTATAACAGAGTAAAAAGAGAAAAAATAGAATAAAAGTTGGTGATTGATAAAAATTTTATAAACAAAATGTTTTACCGTAAAATATTGTATATTTTTATAGCAAGGTACCTTTTTTTGTATAATTCATAGAAAAAAAAGAAAATGAATCTTAGGCGTAGGCGATCTTTACTTTACTTTACTAGGCGAAGAACAAAACAGGCGTCTACATTTATATTCTTACAGCGACCACATTACGGGAGTCGCTTCGATGCATGTAAAGTATACCTACAGTGTTTATTCTGCCAGTCCTGCCATCCTGCATCCGTAATATAGACGAGGCGTAAAGACGTATATTAGGCGATTTTCATCTTTAAAGCGATTATAATAAGGGCCGTACAATTTTTTTTAACAAAAAACGCTGCTGGCAAAATAACTTTTTATGGTGTCCTTTTGACATTAATTTTAATGAAACTTTGTAAGATAAAAAATGTATTGCATTATCCAAAAACATATATTGGTTAATATATGTTTTTGGTTATATATAGTTAAATAGATTTCACACAAATTATAATTTAATTATTAAAAATGTTTTGATATGTATAAAATATTTTGAATCAAGCTAAAATGTAGAAAGAAATTTAATAAAATTATTGAGTACCTATATAAAATAATCCAAATTATTATTTTAAAGATACTCAATGGGAATAACATGATATATTTTTAGTAACATTAAAATTTTCATTATTATTAAAAATCTATTCTGCTTTATAATAAATCATTCCTAGCATGAAAAGCAAATTACACTCACTTGTGTTTCCATCAGCTATAGAGTCCTCAATTTTGTCCATGGCTAACCAAATTATTTCTATCTTATTAATTTAAATGTATGACATTGCACTGAATTACAGAATGCACAAGGAGTAGGCAAACCGTAGTCCTGAGAACAGAAACTCGCGAAGTGGCGGTTCGCGAGTCGCGAGTCGCGGCGGAGCACAGCGCGCCGGCGCGGCGGGAGTGCTGCGTGGCGTCAGGCGGCGCGCGCGCACGCACTTCGCATACTAAGAACATTGAAACGCAAGTCCACCGCGTCAATAATCGCAACACCATCTCTGACGACTATCTTGTCAAACAAATATGGACCCACATTGGGTCTTAAGTAAATATTCACCAAACGTTATCGATCGCCAAATACGTTGGTGCAAACACTAGCACGTTCCGATTGTGCTCTACGCGCATCTAACGATAAGATTAATCACATTATATAGAGCCGCCTCTTGCAGATTGATAAGAGCGCTTACATTGTTATATTTCTTGTGTTTTCGTTACTTAAATTCTGTTTTAATAGGCAAATAAATAATAATCATTATTATTAATTAGTCTACATTATTGCATAATTTAGACATATCGTTTTCTTTACTAACGCACTGTTAGAATAAATTTTACTAAATATGCATCGGCACGGCGCCATATTTTTCTAGTGAAAAGACAATGCATTTCGTTATCATTGGAGGTCGAAGAGCTCGGGTGCAACGGTCTTTACTGATAATAACTTACGTCTCTAACGTATTGTTTACGACCATTTATCATGCTGATTGCTGTCCAGTTCTACGTTCGTTATTAGCTATTAATAGAAATTGACAACTAAAGCTTCTTAAGATAAATATTTTGGTAATTACAAATTTCGAAACGTTTTAAATTTTGGAGCAAATAAGGACTTTGTCTTTTGTATGTTAATTTTTACTTTCTACTTACCTTTGAATTGAAAGTTTTTAGGTCGTCGTCTTCTAACAGTTTCTTCATCAGTTTGATTAAATCTAGGTGGCGGCATCTTGGGTACCTCACTAGGCACTGAGGTAACTTCTCCTGTACCTGCAGATCCAGTAGCTAAATATCCTCCAACTGAATGTCGTCGACGCCCTTGTAATGGAATTGTGTAGAATACTTCTTCATGCTCTTTGGTACCATCTGATTTTACTACTTTTGTACTAATTTTGCCTTTCCTGTGTAGAAAATATTTACTCACTAAATAACAATGTGTGATTGCATGCATTGTTTTCTTCGCTGATAATAAAACTAGGTCAAGTGAACACTTTGAGAAAGCATAAAGTAGCTATTACTTCCTTTTTTTAATGAGCTATAATATTTGTATTTATGTTCTTTATAATGATTTTTTATTATACTATTCTTCTAAGAAGTAAAAATTTCAAGCACTCTAGAATTTAACAACTAGATAAGTCGTTTATTAGGTTACGGACTATTGTATATTATAGTGTTTCTTACTTAATTCGTGGTGCAGTAAATGTGTTTCTCATGTCACCAGGTGCGCAATCACCTGGTCTGGGCTGGCCTTTGAGGAAGGCCTCAGCTTGTTCCGGTTCTTTGGCAGAAAGTGATCTCAGTAGAGCACGAAATTCTTTTCTTCTAGGACTCTCTGGTTCCCTTCTTCGTGGAGAGCTAAGCGGTCGAGCTCCATCAGCCCATGCCCTGGCTGGTGCAGATCGAGAGTATTGTTCTGATGGTGTTGACAAAGGACTTGCGTTGTCGGCAACATCCTTGTCCGTAAACGCGAAGTACGACGGATTGTCTACAACAAAATACAAAACGACGTGTAAAATAATAAAGCACCGTGTCTAAGCATTGCGTAATGTGAACACAAACAGGATATTTAAATATAGATTGAATAAAACGACCTAATATGGTTATTCTAAGATTCTTGCGTACCAATGTACATCATCAGGGTCTCATGTGCATGGAGCGGCGTCGCCTGTCGGCCACCGCCGGCCGACTGTGCCGCGCGGGAATTATTCAATAACGACAATGAACTAACGGCTCTCCATCACGTCCACTGCGGGCCGTAGACCAACCTACTTTTCTAAGCCGGAAAATGTGAATTGAAGACAATCTTCTTTAGATTAGGCGACTGTATAGTAAACCTAGATTTTTATGACAAGTAACATATCCTATGCAAAATCTAAATAATTGCTGTTTTTGTATCGATTTCGATACATAATTATGTTTATCATTTATGAAAAAAATAATGTATTTTTTTTAAATCTCTTAAACAACTAAGTAAGACTGGGAGGTCACAATACCACACCACAAAACTACCCGCCGGTGCCCGCATCTGTGGAGTTTGATTTTGTTAATGTATTTCACGGGTCGTTTTGAATTGCCCCCCGGGACATACCTACATGTGTCCTACAAAAACTACAAGTGATATACAATGGTAAGCTCACGAACCATTATCGTGCCTAATTTAAACGTGCTTAACAGTTGTTACATATATTATAATAACCGTGAGAGAATCTGTGCTTTCATACTGACAGTTCAGTGTGACCAAATGCAATTTCGTTTAAAAATAGCTATATTATGATTAATCTGCTTCAACGCTGTATCCCGCACACAGCAGGGGAGGCAGAGGGAACCCAGTGCTAAGACACTCCGGTCCCCAATTTCTGTCGAATTCTGGAGGCATTGCGTGTTGAGTGGCAGAACTCAACGCCGCGCTTAGCCGCGCTACACAAGAGCGAAGAAATGGAAATATAAATTTAAGTAAATATTTTACCTAGTGGGGATCGAACCAACACAACCAGTCGGTTTTACAGTCGAACTTTGTGCCGCTGCGCCACGACTGGCCTCAATCAAAATTGATAATTACAATCATAAATTAAATTATTAATTTGGTAAGTATTAAAATTTAAAAGCCCAACTCAATAGACACTACAAACATTATCTGTCAACCGATGAATCAATCTAAATTCTTGGTAGCCCAACAGATCTGTGCTAAGCCAGTGTTTCCTAGTAAAAAAGTGTATAGGATTTTTTTACTTTGTTTCAATCAAACAATTTACAATAACAAATAGATGCTAAATCAAAGTTGTTTTCAGTTGTTTGTGATATTACTATTATATACAAAATTGTAAGAACTTAATATAGTATAAGTAGCTACTATCTTAGATATACCATTTCACATACAACAAGAGATAATATTATACCACATTTGTACAAAATGGAACGTTTTGGACTGTAATTGTGATAATCAAGTATTAATTACAAATAAAATTAAATAAGAATGATAAAATAATCAAAGTGTTTGAAACCAAAATATATAGTACTTTGGTCTCAAGTGGTTACCGTTTTACGAATAGGTATACTTATGCACTATATTCTGTAGTATTTAATAAAACTTGTAACGTTTTTATATATGTTTTATATAAATTATTGTAAATTAATTGTAATAAATCTTTAAGATAAAGTCTATCTGCTTATATCAAAAGCAAGACATTAAAAAGGATTACAACATAAGATTCGCGTTGGCGAACTAATTGTAGGGTTTATTTTGAACAAGCTATGATCGACGAAAAGAAATCCACTTACTGGTAGCTCGTAGGCAGTAGTCAAATTGGGGTCCCATGATTTCAGAATCAGCAAACGCAACACGCAACTAAACACGACACATCCCGTCGACCGCGCGCCGGGCTCTGCGCCTGCGCCGCGGCCCATCTCAAGCCGGGGGCGGGCGCCCGCGCAGGTGCCGCGCCACACGTGCTAGCTTTCACAAGGAAGGGAAGCTTTCTTAGCACGCGCGAACAGGAAACGTCTCTACCCGAACAAAAATCACGTACGCTTATGAAGGGGAGCTGGCGACCAGATTTAATTTGAGTACTCGTATGTGTCCATTTTGGTAGCACACGCCAGCGTATGTTTGTAAATAAACCCAGTACATTGTTGATATTGACGGCTATTCATATTTGGAGGTGGTTCCGTTTGCCTATTAGGAAACATTTGTTGGAGTCAATACCATTCATGTATCTAATAAATAAATTTAGGAAAATTTCACCAAAAGCCAAACAAACATTAGAAATGTAAATAAGTAGAAGTATTTAAAGATGATTTAAACATTTCGTTTAAAATTATATGTCAAGAATCAAGCGAACAAACTGAATCACGAAATTTTGAAAGTTCTTTCTAAGCTGAGATCTCAGGCCGAGAGTGACATCTTATAACCACACGCATCTGTTCCGTATCGCATGCGAAATATAAATATCATGCATTCCTAACTATATTATTAACTCAGTTATTTTATAATAATACCTACTCCATACTTTAGTATTTTGGAATTTGCACAGAGTATGGCTTTATTATAATATTAAAGTAAAGGCAAGTAGGTAAGTTTTATTGATCTATTTTCTCTGGTTTCAAATCCAAAAAAATCGGGCAAGTGCCAGACGGACTCGCAAACTGAGGGTTCCGAGACAATTTCAGAATTGTAGGTCGAAAGGTACTTCCTTTAACAACTCATAAAAGTTGACAAACTTAGGTTTGCGGGGTATGCACTCATTTTTATTAAATGTATTATAATCTATTATAATAAAAAATAATAATAATAAATATATTATAATAATAATTTTGAATTAAAAAAATAATTACGCGGCGAATTTCATACAAAACGCAGCAAAAACAATGCGTTAACTCTCGTGTATGCTTGGATTGCGTTGACTTAGAAGCTGGGTTTTATCTGTGCTCCAAGATATCTAAAACCTTAATATTTGATATACATTTCAGCATTACACCTCCACAAGATCTATATATAAATATATGCACTTTTGTATATTTATAATATGACATAGACGTTGCTATTACACGCTTCACGAGTGCTCTAGTCTAGTAGATACATATAAATTTATATATTTCTGTAGCATTTGAACAGTTCGTTCGTTCGTAGTAAAGTGTCTTATAATAACTATAAGAATCATGAAATATGATTATATTTTAAGTAAATGTATGTATTATTATACTTGTAAATTAAAAATATAAAAGATGCTTTTAGAATAAGTCACTTTGTTGGTGGAAGTAAAAAAATGTACCAGATGTCGGCCTGACAGTGCTCACTTGCATCTGCTGTAGAATGTAAAACAAAGGATTCTCTTGTACTAAAAATTAACAAAACTCTGTAGTGAAGTTAGTTTTTAAAGTAGTTCATTATTGATTCGAGGAGATGGAACACAATACGCTTACTCGTGCATGTGTATGAATTTATATTTATATGAAGTAGCTAAGATTAGTTACGTATTAGTCATTTTTATATATGGTTCATTGTGAATTACTTAGACATCCACATAATTATTTAGGAAATTATTCAGTGCAGATATCATGTTACCTTTATAATTAAAGAAAATACAATAATAATAATAAAATTACATGGTCATAAAACCGTGAAAATAAAAACGTGACAAATTCCAACACAAAGAGAGCTAAGTCGTGATGTTTGGAGTTCAGAATCCGCAAAGTATTTGCGGAATAGCTCGTGTTTATACCCGTATATGCCAAAATAGCGCGGTACTGCCGTCTGCCGCGTACCGTATACGACAAATGCCGTAAACACAGTTATATTACTTAAAAATTTAGCTATTACAAATTTTTTTTAAGAGACTATATTAACAGACAAACCAACATTCATTATAAAACATTTAAAAAATAGTGTAGAGTCGCAGAAAGTCTTTGTTTTTTCAGCTCCACACTGTATCCCGCATGTAGCGCGGCAGGTAGAAGGAGCCTACTGTTAAAACACTCCACTCCTTAATTTCCGACGAATAATGGAGGCGTTGCGTTTTGTATGGCGGAATTCAACGCCGCACTTTGCCTCGAAACCAAAGCGAAGAACTGAAAATAATAAATATTTCATTTCCGCGAATGGTGATCGAACTCACAACCTGTCTCGGTTAAAGTTACACGCTTGTGCCCTGCACCACGACTAGCCTCAAAATCCTTACTATATATACCACGTCACCTCTCAATAAACTTATGATGATGTTAAATTTTCTGTATAATACGAACTACGTAGTATATTATTAAGATTCATCATATAAATGACAGAGAACGCACTAAGCAATATTTATATATATATATGTATATATGTACGTATGGATGTTATGACATATAAAAACCGACTTGGAATAATGAATAAGGGTCAATAGACAAAGATGGGCTTTATCGTATGGCGACGGCGAGCCACGGCTTAGATACAATTGGATGCTTCCGCTTGTCTCAAATTAATTCATACACATACATACATACATACTTATGTATTATGTACGACGTCGTGCTATAGTTAAACTACTAGGCGTATTGTACATGTTTCGCACGTCGTTTATTCTGTATATTCTATAATTTAGCATACATTTTTATGCGTATGTAATGTATGGTAAAGATGTTTTTTTTTGTATAATTTTTATTTCTTCACGTGTCTCTCTGTGTTAAGCAATTAAGATTTTTATTGTCTTTTCATGATCTGCTTTGAAATTTTGATAATAAAACTGGTTGTTACTCACCCAAAAGTCTTCATAATGTACTTAATAAATATTGTATCTTAAGCATGTAGGTATCGCATTTTAAAACTCTCCATATAGTACAAAGTTCACTGACTTATTTGAACGGCTCCAGGCGCATCATCATTTTACACTTATATAACCGATGCGATGTATCGATTACATATGCATAGGATGTATAATATTTGAACGGAATCCTAATGATAATGAGAGTAAAACTTTTAGGTAATACGAAATATTGAAAAAACTGAAGATAAAAATTTGCCAAACGTTTTTTCCCAGCTGGGTGGTCCGTGCTCTCCAGCATAGTCTTGTTCCCATCTCAGAAGTGCTAGTAGCAATTTTTTCCTAAAAACGAACCTAAACGCGATATTGGAAAATTCAAAACATCGTTTAACCTATCTATATGATTTTTTTTTTTTAAAATCAGTTTTTTAAATATGTTTTTTTTAATTAATAAAAAATGTGTTAATATATTTTTACATTGCACAGTATATAACAAATACATATTATATTTATGGGTAATTTTACAAAACAAAGAAAAAAAAATCTCTGAAAAGTCAAAATGTTTCATACTTTTCTATTCATAACGATTATTCAATATATTGACTGTCGTTGCTGTTGACTGCAATTGTAATTTTTGTTAGATTTTTTTTTACTTTTTTTATTCCAATGGCTCTTGAACTACCACAAAAAATAATATAAGATCAAGATTCTATAGTATAAGGTAAAAGAACTTAAGTCAATTTGCAAAGAAGTACTCTTTTCTTACCATGATAGCAAACATTTCTGAAATTTTCTAAAATTACGAAGTACAATCGCGTCCAAGTCGTTCATCAGTCGTCATCGTTCTGATCCTTAATCATTCAATGAAATAATAAACAAAGTTATGATTTCTTGTTAACAATCACCATATTTTAGCCCATAAAATACTCACATAATTATTTTTTTTTAAACAAATGTCTTACCATGATTCTGAGATCTTAACTGATTTCATAAGGCCAATTTCACCGTGCTGATTAAAAAAGGCAAAAAAGAGCTCTTCTTTAGTAAGTATAATAGATTGCAAAACGGACGGGGAACTCGATACTTTAAACAGTAATTTAGGTTAAGATAATAATACACATTTCTTATTAGTTTTAGTCTCAAAGAAAAAAACAGTTGAATATAACACTACCTAAATCATACAAATAAAAACAATATAATATTTTGTTCATTATATTCTGACTGTGTTGCGGAAATTTCCTTAATTTGTAGAGCTACCCTTTAAATGTATTGAGAGATACAGATCATACATATATTAAGACTGTGAAGCCATATATAAATCTATGGTATTTAACATACGTAATGAATTATGCTTTTATTGCATCCATTTTTATCATTTATATGGAGTAAACATCATTACCCAAGTATAATTAGAAAATCGCAATTATTTATGCTGGGAAGCTAAAAATATGTTCAATGTTTAGTCTATTCATTCTTAAAATTCAATATAACTGTTTATAAAGAACAACGGAAAATCAGGTCAAGCTGCAACAGGTGTCCAACTGTCCTATATACTAACTCCATTCACTGACGACCGCCACGGATGAATAAGCGCGATGTCGAATAAACAACGCTATTTTCTTTTTATTCTAAATCTTAATTGCAATACGATATTATATATTTATAGACCTATATAGTAAGTACGTATCTATCGAAATTGTATAAATCAAATATTATTTAGTAATTTTTAGATACCTCAAGTAGTATCTAAGTAGCTATTACTACTACGTACTAACGTATATTCTTTTCTTTTCAGCTTCACACTGTATCCCGCAAGTAGGCAGAGGCAGGCAGAGGAAGGCAGAGGAAGGCTAGTGTACAAAATAAGACGAAAACACATCAGTTCTCACTTTCTAATGAATTCTGGAGGCATTTCGTGTTGATTGCGGGAACTCATCTCCGCGCTTTTGCCTCGACACTAGAGCAAAGAAATGAAAATATTAAGTTATATAGTCAATATATTTCATTTCCTCGAGCGGTAATTGAACCCACAACCTTTCGCGCTAACAGCTTGTGCATCTTACCTAACTTTTAAAATATAAAAAGTAGTTTTTTATAAGTATGTAGGTATTAGTATTTTTATGTGTATGCATATCTTTTTTGCCAATAAAATGCATAAAAAAGAACAAATTAAAAATACGAACAAAACTTTTGACCATGTTCTAATTTCTATTATCCTTGTTATTTCTATGAATACTAATACATAATTTCTCAGCTTATTCATTTATTTAATAATTTGTCTTCCATCATTATTATTTTTAAATATTTCTAGTTAAAATATTGTACTAGGTGCAAACACGTATTCTACCGTATAGTATCATTGTAGTGTTAATTGAATCATTGTTTAAACAAATCGGGTGCGCGTACTCGTTTGGCTCGTGATGTATGTAGGCACAAATAACAGTACCTCCATTTCAATGTCATCGATATTTAATGGGCTAACAAGGCACTAAATATTAATTGGTACTACATATAAATTAAGTTCATCAATAAGTTACATAATACAAGTACCTACAATTTTTTTTTAAAACATTTTTAGAGTGTTAATCCACACTTAGGAAAGATAAATACTTATTTAGAAAACGTATAAAAAT
>DWAP01001731.1:0-15009 GCA_018230625.1 Heliconius eleuchia
TAATTCAATGCCTGGTCGTCGTGCAAAAATAATCAATATAAGCTAATATGCTGATGCTATATAAAAAGCTTTTAATAATATAGAGACATTCTTTTATACTATTTTTAAACATAATACGAATTGATAAAATATTAGTGTTTTATGACGTTCGTAATAAATACTTATGTTTTATTATAATGTCAGTTTCACGACGTATCCCGCATATAGCATGGTAAGTAGACGTAATGCTAAGACACTCCGTTCCCTATGTCTCTTCAAATTTTCGAGACAGAGGATTTTGAGTGGCGGAACTCAACTCAACGTACCGCTTTTTCTTCTTACCCCCAATTTATATTCGCCGTAAAAAATAAATGAATAAACTTATATAAATGAATGAAATAAAATTCGATCGACTATCGGTGGAGATAATCTGGTTACATAATATATACATAAAATTTTAAAAAAATAATTAAATCAGCTTCACGATGTATCCTGCACAAACAGGTGGGAAAGGGGGAACCTAGTATTAAGACACTCCGTTCCCAACTTTCCATAAAATATTTATTGGGGATCGAACTCACGCGTTTACAGTCACACTTTGTGCCCCTAGTCATTCATATATGTTACAATAATACACCAATTTGACAGCCATCGCCTTCCTGACTGCGATCGCCAACTCTTAATGAGCGTCCATCAAAGCTATATTTTCTTCAGGGGCGAGCTACTCTCGCCCCTCCCCGCCCGGTGACGGTGTAAAGACCAACCCAAGTTAACAGCAATAGAGTCCATTCGAAACGGCAACCAGATGCAGTTGCTTGTAGGCAACGGCCCTTATTAGAAGAAAACTCGTGTGAAGTATTGTTATTAGGTGATACATGTCACTTATTGCAATTACCTAGAATCTCTTTCCGAATAATTAAAAACATGTAGGCAATACGTGTGTTTATCTTGTTTTTTTCAAAACGTTAAGCTTCCGATTTCTAACAATATCAAAGACACATTAGGCGAAATTAAAAACATATAAGAACTTGAAAGAAAACTAAAAAAAAAACATTCGGGTCAGGTATAAGTCAAATTATTCATAAATTGACATTGTCATTTAGTACTCGATCGTGTTGATATTTTTATGTTGAAAATCGACAAAAATATATAACATTTATTGTACACAAATAAAAATAATCTGTAGACAATGGTCAAAGTAAATAAAGAGAGTCGTGTCTCTTTAATCTCTTCTAGCTGGGGAAAATGCGTGAAGATAATAGAAGGTAACAAGGAAAGTATTATACACAAAACAACCAAAATTCAAGTAATTTATCGGTATATATATATAAAACTCTTTCTACCAACTGAGCGACTGACTCACATAGAACGCGACGTGCAAGTTCCGTGGAATGCAAGGGAATAGTAACAAGGATCCCCTATAATTCCAATAAAAATGGGTAAAAACAGTATTTTCCATTAAATGGTCGTAAGCTGCACGCTAAAGAAGTCTCGGGTGGCCACTAGTTCGTTATGATATCTGAGCACATGTATTACTGTTTGTGAACGCGGTGGCTGTTGGTTCGATTTCAACTCTGAGGAATTAATTATTTTTTAAGTTAACTGACAAATATGCAACTCTTAGCCAAAAAAATTAATAAAATAAAAATATTGTGACTTACCTTAAGCTTTAAGATAAATAAAATATTAATTAAAAAAAATATTTAAAAACAATCTTTCTAGATGTTTTTTTGTTCGTGATGTATATACTATATTTTTATTATTTATTTATATTTACTACAAATTAGGCCCTTTCATTTAATATTTGGAATCCGCCATTTTATTGCTGCAGCTATAATATGTAGTATGTAATTTCATTGTCATCAGAACTGAAGTCGTAATTTAAATTTCAGCTCAATCGGACACTTGAAGTGGGTCAAATAAAAGTTAAAGTAAAAGCAAAAAAAAAAAGAATTACGAATATACATCGACGTCATGTACTCTCAATTAGAATAGAATATATACCTACTTTTTTTTTGTTGTAATATTTTTTTTAACTACCTAAAATTACATAGCTTATGCATAGTTACTAATAATTAATTTGTTATAGTCATAAAAAATAAATGTCACTAATGTCCTACAAATCATTTACAATTATTTTTTTAAATTATTATAGAAAATTAGTTAATTTCACAAAAGCAATGATTTTAATTAATTTACATTAATCAATAATCTGAATGTTGACTTTTATTTTTTAACCACACTGTTGATATTATTCATTCTGTATTTTTAATCTTAACTATTAAGTAAAGTAAGTCCTAATTTCCTTCTTTCCTATTTATTTTTGTAAAAAGTGACGATTTAATTTTCTCTTATTTTAAAAAAAATTAAATAAATGCATATATATAAAAATCATAACAGCCTTATTTAAATCCTGTTTAATTTATATTATTAATTGGTATTGTTTTATTTTAATAGCAATTTCTAAATATCGAAAATATTTAACTTAACTAATTCGTCATTCTGTTGATATTTTTTATTGTTCATTTCAAATGCTCAAATATATAAATGACACTGGTTTTTATGAATTATTCTGTAATGTAATAATTTTATTTTAGTAATGCAAATACAATTGATTTTTTTATTTAATTTTTACGGCGTTGAGTTCTGCCACTAAACAATGACGCCAAAAACAAAACAGTATCTTAAATTAGGTGGGAAAGCGGAGAATGGAGTGTTTTTCACATAGATTTTCTGTCTACCCTACTATATGTAGGATCGGAAACTTATTAAAATTTATTATTAGAATTTATATAAAGCCTGAATATAATTACTTATTAGAATTTATATAAAGCCTGAATATTAAAATGCTTAATGTAGGTATATATATATACACATATTATGATTTATACTAAATTTTATTAAAATTAAGTTTTCTATTGCAGAAAAAAGAAGAAAGATGGTGGAACACGTTAATGCAGGTGGCGGTGCCGTTCTTCATAGCCGGATGTGGTACCATCGGCGCAGGGCTCGTCTTGGGAAGTGTCAGAGTAAGTCAAATGATCTAAGCCATTATAATCACAAGTAAAGAAAAATGTTCTTTATTTTAAATAATAACTCGGCAGGATTTAATCGGCAGTATTTATTTATTATTGTATGAAATATTTATCCGTTTTTTATGGCGTGTTATTAAATGAAACGTTATATTATAATTAGTTGTAACCCAAGTAGTCAAAACAAAGGCGGTATAAACTATCAATACTTTCGCAACTCGGGGATTCCCACTTTACGGTTGAAACATAAACCTAATTGGTATATAGTATCGAGGTCAATGGGATGTGTAAGTAAGCCACAGGCTATAGTTATCTCAGTCACAATCAAAGAACAATAAACACTAGATTTTCTTAGTACTGTATTGAATTCTACAAATTCTATTGTTATGGAGTGTAGTGCCTACATGATAGTCTTTTTGTGGTTATATATAGAAAAAATATTAAATAAACTTTATATACTGGGGGACAGTGTTTGACTGTAAACGCGATAGCTGTTTATGTAAACATAATTTTCATTTCTGTAATCTATTGATCATCCCTGGGCGTGGAAATAGAGGAAGCCGGATGGGCAGCATGTTCTTCTAACAAAAAAAATTGTCCGGAAAAATAAAAAAAAACCTTTACCCGACCATATCTGTTGAAAATTATAATAGTCCATAAATATTTTCTGGTGGAACCAAGAAAATATTTCTAGATACAGCGTTAGGTTCCCCGTCTATTTTGACTAAATGATTCAAAATGATACCAAAATGTCCCATTTTTTCTTTTTTTGTTTTACCACACCACTGTTACTACGGTACTACGGTACGTGAAACTGTATGTTTACATTATGTGTACAATAAGATAAATAATAATAAATAGCAAATAATATTTTCAACCTCAAGTAGGTAACAATATTTCACATTTCAACGCTTTCATTTTCTTTAATTTGAAAACAAATTTGTTAGTAATACAAATCACATTTCTGAATGAGGCTCGATTAAACACTAAACATTTATAAGCAATTCATACTAATAATGTACTTGTATTTAGAATAACCTTTACCTACATTACAAAGCCTAACCCAATAATCCAGTCCAATTGTGGTTAGTGGGCGACAGTGACCGAGACATTCTATTAGCTACGTAGATATGCTATAAACTTATTTATTAATATCCACTAAAATATAATAATTTTTTTTTGTCTTTTGAGACAAAAAAAATAATAAAAAATTAATTACGATATTGGTTATCGATTAACTACATTTTTTTTATAATTGTAATATTTATATATAGGCTAATTGTCTCTAAATGTCTCATTTATAATTGACAAGTTTCAATATTTATTTAAATTGCATTTTGATAAAAAAATACCAATCAAAAGTTTCACTTCTGCAACAAAAATTGATGATACAATTGCATTATTATTCGGTTGATTTCAACTCTCTTATAACCCACGTCTGAAGGAAAACATAGAATACGTGCCAGTTGATGATAGGACATTTATTATAATTGCCAGCCTTTATATAACAATGAAAAGACTACCTGTTTTGTGATTACTTATGGAAATTGAAAAAGAAAAATTTAAGCCGATTTTGTTATGAAATACTTTACATAAACTTTATAAGAAAATTATAAGTGAGATAAGAGGGCCTCAGTTGAACTTTCGACCTCGAGAACACAATATCGATGATATCGGAGGAAGTACACGTAACAAGTAGCAGGACCTCCTTCTTCCTCCTCATACATGTTACCATGATGAGCCTAGCATGATGAGCAGTTCAAACGCAATAAATATTCGGCAACTGTAGCGTTTTGCACTCTTGCTGAAACGCTCTTTAACTACCTTGCTGAACAACTCCATAATAAATCAGCTAAGCGCTGCATTCCGTACATAGCAGGATAGGCAGAGGGAACCTAGTGTTAAGACACTTCGCTTCCCATTTTCCGCCGAATTTTGAAGACAACGCGTGTTGAATGGCGGTACTCAATGTCGCGTATTGCCTCGACACCAGAGCGTAAAAATGGAAATATAAATTTATTTATATTTCATTTCCTCGAGTGGGGATTGAAGCCACAACCAGTCGCGTCACACATTTATCCCCCTGCGCCACGACTGGCCTCAACTTCAACTTCTGAACAACTTCAGTCCCCCGACTGAAAATTATTGGTTAAGTAGATTTGAATAGATTCAAATCTACTTAACCAATAATTTTCAGTCGGGTTTGTTTTACCGCTTTCGGTTTATTTAGAAATTTTTACACCTAAATATGTTATTAATATATCACGGGCAAAATATAAACCCACGTACTGTGCTTACTTCAAATAACTATAAATATATGTTTTATTTATTTAAATATTTTTTTATTAACAAAACTTTTAACAGTATAAAATCATTGTTTATTAAATATATTTTTATTTTTTTCAGAACTGGGACGTTTTTCTTCAAGTAAATGCAATATTCGTTTTAGTACCATCTCTATCAGGATTAAAAGGTTAGTAAATAATAATTGTTTTTTTTTCAATGAAAACTCATCAGGGAAGCCCCTTAATTTAAAAAGAATATCTACATATTTTTATTAATACGATTTCAATCTACGACCACTTATCTTGTTGCTATATTATTTATGAGATTTGATTTATTTAAAAAAGACCACTGTGGCGTTGTGAGATAGTAACTAAATGTTGACGCGATGGTTAAAGGTTCAATCCACCTATCTACTACTAGGAGGAATGAATTCGTTTCATTTCGCTCTGCTAAAAAAACGCGGTCTTGAGGTCCGCCCTTCATAATACAAAGTTTTGAATTCGTGTGGCAAGCGGTAGAACTGAGTATTTTGACACTAGATACACAGACGTAAAATTTCATTCGTAAGAGATATTTGTTTCGATTTAACATAAAGTAACCTCATTGTTACTTTATGTTAAAGTCTCATTGTTCCCTATAGTTTTATTTCAGCTTCACGCTGTATCTAACAGTGTTCGGTATTCGGATGGAGCCTAGTGCTGACACTTCCTTTTACACTTTCCGCCGAATTCTCATTCTCCGAGGTATTGCGTGTTGAGTGGTGGCACTCAATACCTCGCTTTGCCTCTACACCAGAGCGATGAAATGAGTATCGAACCAATAATGTTTACAGTCACACTCTAGTGCCTCTGCACCACGACTGGCCTCTACCCTATAGTATTTTATCAACAATATACTTCAACACGAGCATTATTGTCAGCATTATTTAGCAGCTTACATAATGAAATAACAAAATTGCAATTTGATAATGGATTACAGTACATTTAAATGGATTATAGTACATTTAAATTTGCTTTAAAAATAAATGCTTCTTATCAATAGTGATAAGAGTAAAAAAAGTGATTATTTTAATATAATAAAATAATAAAGGCTACGAAGATAGTGGGTAGGTAAAGAGATCCTCTTGCGCGAGAAATTGCATGTTTAGTGATCCGTCACTAAACATGCAATTTCTCGCGCAATAGGATCTCTCAACTCAAAGCTGTGCTTTGTATTGGTAGATTGTTGAAATGATTCTTTTTCATTAAATTTAGTTCCCCTTAGTGAGGATCGAACGCACAACCTTCCCATTTCATATTCACAATCAGATGCTGTCACATAGCTCCATGGGGGCTCGACGTCATGTATTTTAATAATATTTTATTGTTAATTTTCAGGGAACCTCGACATGTGTCTCGCATCCCGTCTGTCCACACAAGCGAATCTCGGGAACATGGAGTCGCCACGGGAAGTAATTTCCATGGTAGTTGGAAACATATCATTAGTACAGGTTAATATAATTTTTTAAATTTCTTTTCACGCTGTTCTGCGTATCGCAGAGTAGGCAGATGGGGAACACACTGCTAAGATACTGTGTTTCTCACTTTTCGCCGAATTTTTGAAACATTGCGGATGTCAACGCCGCCTATAAAGGCGGCGTTGACATCCGCAAAATTCAAAAATTCGCTTTGGTAACAAGATAACTTGTTACCAAAGCGAAAAAAACTATAACATAAGTTATATACTAGTTATATATCAATTTTGTGTAGTTACAATAATTCTACAGACAATATTAAGAGTGATTTTCACTTTTTACACATTTTAAATGAAATTAACCGGATTAATCGCGTATGTTTAAAATGGTTAAATTTTTTGGTAACCCGACGTTTCGAACACTTTGCCGTAGTCCGTGATCACGGGTGAACAGAGGCGTTCGTCTGTCAGTTGACATAATTATTATATCAAACTACCCCCAACGATTTCTTAAATGCCTCGCGTACTGCCCTGGATTCCTGCAGAATGAGCTGACTGTATTTTAGCCCTCTGGTATAGTGGGTTTGAGATTTAAAGATTTTATGAGTGGGTCCCAGATGGAAGAAAGTTTCCAACCGCTTTCTCTATTGAAATTAGTATGTTTTTGAATTTCTTTCGCAGATCAGATCAGATTGTTTTTCTTACTTTGAAAGATCAAACGGTTTTTATAAAAAAATATTATACAATTTCAGGTTCAAGCAATAGTGGCTGCGACGGTAGTAGCGATGTTCGCGATCGTGGTCAACACCATAGTGGATGGTGCTTTTAATGGCAACTATGTGTTACTGTTGATCGCATCCGCTATATTCACTGCTACAACCACGTGTTTTGTTTTAGGTCAGAGAAATATTATGTATTTATTAAATATTAGCATCCAACCCGCGGCTTCTCCTGCCTATTGTTATATTTTAGAAAAAATATACAAAATTTTTGCTATTACTATGTAGTTTCATCTAAATCTGTTTAGTAGTTTTTGCTTGTACACGCAATCTATCCTCATAAAACTTCACATTTATAATATTATATAGAAGGATAGGACTAGCTGCGGCTCGCGATCTTTATTGTAATTTATATATTTTATTTGTGTTAGGTAATGATGAACAATACGTGTATACCTCATATTGTGCAAGTGTTTTTTTTTTATCTTGGCCAATTCTTTGCCAATAATTAAAAGACTATATAATATTAAGATTAAAAAATTATTCAATGTACAGATAACGGGAGACAAAATACAGATTTTTTTAATCATTAGTGCTAAAACCATCCGCTGCCCGCTTTTACCTAAATGTAAATAAATTAAATGTATATTATATATTTTATTCCAGATTTCGTGATGGTAATGGTGATTTTCGGATCGCAAAAGTTCAAAGTGAATCCCGACAACGTGGCGACGCCTCTCGCCGCCTCCATCGGGGACATCGTGAGCAACTCCGTACTCGCCGTCACCGCTCAATATATGTTCGAACAAATAAGTGAGTATTGTTTTTATGTTGTCTATGGGTAGAGGACCTCAGTACCATATCCATTTCACCCCCATTTATGTTAGCCGATTTTCAGTGGCTCGGCAGATATTTGAGAAATTCTGATTTTTCTGAAAAATGTCGGATTCTTGAAGAAAATTGGCAAATAACATTCTATCTACAATTATCGATAGTGGGCCTTTTGTATGATGTGATATTTGAAAACTATCGGTTTATAAATCCTAATAATAACATAACGTACTCAAATCATGAAACAGTAAAAAATCGTTATTATTAAATCGATTTTTTAACATATTTACATAATGTTTATCGAGTACAAATATTTTGATATTGTAAAGCTATCCTATCATACGCCGTAAATTGGCTGATGCACTTGGGTGGTTTCTTTCATTTCACAAGTAAATTTTTGGTACCTTCTATTTTAAGCACAACAAATGCATACAAAGAATAAATACTAAATTAATATTAAATATATATAATATAAATTTATAAACTATCAAATTACCTAAAATCAATAATGTGAAGGTAGGTGACAATAAATACTATAATTTGTTTTATTTTCTTTTTATTTTAGAAATTTCTCTATGGCAACCCATTGCTCTACTGTGCGTCTACTACAGCCTCCTTCCTATCTGGGTTTATATTGTGTACAGGAACAAATATACAAAGACTGTTCTAACAACGGGCTGGACTCCTGTTATTTCTGCACTGTTCATTAGCGGGTACGTTGTTTATATATTTTTTAAAGACGGACAACACTGGAAAACATATAATATAAAAAATTGAAATATTTTTGTACCAATATTATAATTAGTTTTAACGTAAAAGTTTAATTTATATTTTTATATGGTTGTACTTTACACAGTATCGGTGGTATCGTCCTCGACCAAGCTGTCGACAGGTTCCAAGGTTACGAAGTCTTCCAGCCAATAGTCAACGGTATTGGGGGCAATCTAGTTTGCGTACAATCTTCAAGGTTGGCCACCCATCTCCACCAGACTGCCATCCCTGGAATTTTACCAGAAAACACCAGGATTGTTGAGTGGCCTTGGAAGACTTGGTTCTATGGAAGTGAGTACAATGCTTTTTTGTTTTAATTTAATGTTTTTTTCTAATTTCTTTGTGTGGCGCAACTGAAAGCCACCTTTTGTCTTCATACCAGAATGAAGAAATAAAATAAATTTATTCCCCTGGGGGCAAATCGAACCCACAGCCGACGCCTTTACAGTCAGGTACTGTTACTGCCACGACAATCTCGACGTGTACATCTCTCTAACATGTTTTATTAGCTTCATGCTGTATTCCACATGTAGCAGGATAGGCACAGGCAAGGAATATTTAAATATTTCTACTTCGTTTTCCATTTCCCGCAAATCTTTTATGACGGAGCATAACGCCGCAATTGTACATGTTCAAACATGTAAATAATTTTATTTGTTTTTTCCTTACAGCCACTGCAGCTAAGGTCGCCCGTATGTTGTTGGTGCTAGCGTTCTGCGGTCAAATAGTCTTCATGATTGTAGCTGATTTTGTATATCAAGGCTTCGTTTCACTGCAATTTGCTTTCGGTATCACATATGTTCTATGTTCCGTTATACAGGTTAGTATTATTGTTTGTGGAATTGGTACTTTATTTTTTCTGTTCTCTATTTTATATATTTCTGTATCTTTAATAAAATTTTGTGAATTAAATAATAAATTATGTTCATTGAAAAAAAAATCATCAGTCAACTGTTAGCATTTTAGTTTATTATATTCATAAAATAAGTATTATACAAACATAAATTTAAGTATTATAGAAAATTATTAATCGTGAAATTAATCACATACTTCGCAAATGAACTGAAAAAATATATATCTTAACTAATAACTGTCCAGTACGGTCGTCGTCTTGTAGAAATACATGAAAAGTAAGAAAAATACTAAAATAATTCAGCGCAACTATCTACACCTAACTTCACGGCGTCCTCACTTCGTCGTCCGCACTGTAGTCAACAGTCTACATATTTACGTAAACTTATTTCTTTTTTTCCTTACAGGTAATGGTCCTGCTATACCTCGCGTACATATTGATTCACTTCATGTGGAAGTTGAAGAAGGATCCTGACAACGCAGCCATTCCCTACTTGACTGCCTTAGGCGATCTTTTAGGCTCCGTCTTTTTAGGTTTAGCATTCGTTATCCTATCGATATTCGGTTTGGAATACGGCAACAACGTTTAAGTACTTAAATATAAGGCTTGAAAACCAAAGCTTGTACATGATATCTATCAATTTCTAAAGCTGTCTGCTATTTGCGTAGATAGTCCGCTTTCGCGTAAAGCAAAGGAAAGTAAAAAAATAATATTTCATTATTGTCATCTTCTTGTCATGTCGTACAAATACGTTTGCCAAAATGGCGTTTAAATTGAACGTTACTTTATTTTTGTTTTCGTTTGAATTAAAACTGTTAGTGTCAAATCAGTATTAGGCACGTTATATATGTAAAATCAGTGCCAAGTAATTTTGATGATATTTTTGTATGGCGCGACGGTATTGCGACGACTGTTTTCTTACTTTTAATAGATATTATGGTATTTAATGGTACTTGGAGCGCACTTATTGATACAGTGACGCCATCTGTGATATAATCCAAAAAAATGTGATTAACCGCAACTAACATAACGCCTTGACTAACGATATGAGTAAATACAATTAATTTTTAATTGTCCGAAATATCAACAATCATGGACTTTTACTTTTGACTTGATGTATTTAAAAAAAGTTTCTTTTTATATTGCCACTACTAAAATAATGTGTTGGCACGAATAAATTAACATATATCTTCGTCATAAAAGTTGACAAAGCGAAACTTGTTCGTCAAGATCATTGAGTAGAAAACTATTAGCATTTTGAAATAACTATTATATTTGATAATAACTGTTATTATATAATCAAACATGTGATCTAGCTAGCCCTTTCATCAAACACAAAAGACATCTCCATATACCAATATATAGGTAGTTTAGCTAGTTATAATATAGCCGTTACCTTAGAACGAGTACAATAAAGCAATTTGTAGAAATAAGATACGTATAAAATAATTTATTGATAATTAATTAAATTAGACGATTGAATGTGATTTTTTTCGACGGTAAAGCAGATTGTCGTCGTTGGGAACAGTTTTAGCGAAACATTTTAAACTACCTCCAAAATAGAAACGAAATAATCATGTAATCAGTGGCGGACACACCTATTTCAGTTTTTTTTTAATACTGTTAGGTTTTGCCGTACTTATATTTACTTAATTGTTGGTTTCCAGATTATTGTTACAATTCAACAATTTCCTTGAAATTGTATATTCCGAATTTTAGTTTTTTTAACTCCTGAGTAACGGAATATGGAAGTTGAGTGTGCTGGACCGTTGAGTGTACATATGTTAACAAAGGAGGAAAAGTCATGGGCAAAATTTATCTACTTGAATATGTAACATGTTGGAAATCTTGTACATTTTTATGAGGTAGCAAAAAGAGTCGGATCGCACTATTACTTAAAAAATCTACCGCCCAACGCTTAAACCTACTCAGCCTCCGCCACTGAAAATAATTAAAATATTTATGAAATTATTAAAATAAAATAAATAAAATATTTTATTTACTGTAAAGATTTAATACGACAAACATTGTGGAAATAAAGTCCTTTTAAGCACATAATGCAAGAACAATACAAGATGCAAAATGGTGATCTAATCTGTTACGGGGCTATCTATAAGTTACGTCACACGTCACACGTGAAGTTAAGTGTGACATTTTGTGACAAGAAGTGGGGGAATCAAATTCGCCTAAATTTCGCGACATCACATTTGAAAGTATAATATATTAGTTTATTGGCTTTTTTTGGTCAAATGGAAATGACTACTCGTTATATATGATACTTTACAAGCAAAACTATTACTGTGACGTAATAAAACCTTTCGCCATAAATGGCCACAATAAATTGAAATCAGTATTTTCTGAGATTAGCATGTTCAACTGAACGAACTCGTTCAACATTATTATATTAATATAAATATACAAAACTCTACAAAATTGCAGTTTTCATTTGATAATTTCTAGGTGTCAAATTGTTAAATCTGTGACGTCACACTAGATGACGTCATAAATGTGAGCATCTATTACAAGGACGGGAGAGAGGTCAAAAATCATGAAGTTTGTGTGACATAATTAATAGACGTCCCCTAACATATTGTTGTTATACAACTATAAAAAGCAATTCAGCCTTATATTAGATCAGGGACCGGGAAACCTTTGCACGTTGTCAATTGTTTTTACAGTTTTTTAGATATTTTGAATTGGATTGTTGTTATAATAAAATATAATACCAAAATAGTTGATTTAAAGTGCGCATAGGCTAAGGGTATACCTTTGAATGAATGATGTGATACATATGAGATTTTATTATGTATATAGTGGATTGTTATGTAGTACGTAGGCCAGACGAACGCCGCCAATATTTTATCCAAATTGTAAGCTCGTGCGTTTAATTTTGTCCATATTTTTTGGGGTGTTGTCTTGTGTTGTCTTTAAATCGTCCACCAATTATAGTAAGATTTTATTTGAGGCCGTCGTGGCGCTGAGGCACAAGTGTGCAACTGTAAATGCGACAGTTGTGAGTGTGATTCCCGCTCGGGGAAGTAAAATATTAAATATTTCCATTTCCTCGTAGTGGTAACGAGACAAACCGCAGTGCTTAGTTTCGCCACTCAACACGCAATGCCTCATGAATTGGGCGGAAAGTGGAGAACGGAAGTGTAAATGGAAAACAGAATATCTTAACATAACTCTCGTTTCCTCTGCCTACCCTGCTATGTAAATAAATATATGAACTGCATGTAAAATTAATTCTGTTATTTATTATTTTCTTTTTTTACAATTTCATACATTGCCTACATTTAGCAACGTAATTAAATAAAACCGAAATGTAAATCACTCTGCTCTCCACTTTCTATGCATTTAGTAACAAAGATTGTTAAATAACGGAACATCATTAGGAATTTAACCCATAACTAACAAGCTTAATAAGACATACTAGCAATACTCCATTAAATATGTATAGAATTAAGTATCCCATTACTGTCGGATTTTGTCAAAATTTTATTAGAAAGCTCAATATTTATTCCAATATATATCTATATGTAATAGCTTAAACGACTTACAATATATAAACAAACGTCGTGTTTGTTCATACATTGTAGAAGTCCGACGGTATCGGTTATCACTTATCAATTCCGATAGTGATATAATGAAATTGTTATAGATAAACAGTATTTCAAATTACAAAGAATAATGAATTGTTTGAAGATGTAATTGTATTTTTAATTAGGGAATTTTTATTTTATTAAAAATACTTTGAAATGGCACGCAGTGGTTTTATTGTTTTATATATATATCTGGTGTTTTTTTATTTATATGTTAAGAAAAATAAACATGAGACGATGTTGCCTGTACGGAAAACTGTGTTGTGCTACTTATAAAAAAGAAATATGGGAGAATAAACTTTGATTATAGTTTAAAACAAAATGAATTTTAAATTTATAATAAAAAAATCTAATAAATCTCTTCATGTCTCTTTGCAATCTTCTATCTTATTATAATATTTTTTGTTAAACTCGAAGCGTGTGACTAAGCGGTAAGCGACTGTCTGATATGATCACCATTAAACTAGAATATTTATTTTCATTTCTCCAAGATGCTAAAGCAAGGTGTTCATTTCCGCTTCTCGATATATCATGCCCAATTTGAGGCCAGAAGCAAAGAATACAGTTCAAATTTATGAATGACAGTGGGTACTCTCTGCCTAACCTATAAGCGGGATAAATCGTGAAGCTAAAAAAACATAACGGGAAACCTTACATAATTATATATAATTATACAAAAGTTACATTATTAACTGTATTTTACCTGACTGCGGCGATAACAAAAAGAGGATTGTGATTTCGAAGACTTTTGGTGTATACATCTATGTTCATTTGTTCCCTTGCAGTTCTTAAAATATTTATCAAAATTTGACAAATGAGGTATCGTTAGAAGAAGTATGAAACAAGAAAATATTCTCCCTTGAAATTGACAGCCGTGGTCGTGTACTACCTACCCTAATTCTAACAGGAAGAAATAAAAGTTTTCTAGTTTTAGTGTTTGAACTTAATTGTTATGACGTATGAATTATTATATACATTTTAATTAGTGTCTAAGTAATTTAGAGTGCAGGTCAGTTTCATACAATTATAGCCTCTCTTTTCATCTAAAGGTTCTCGATGTAACTTGACATGGAATTTGATTTCAGGGCATTCTAGAATTACTGCAAAATGACTTTGAAAGATAAGAACGCAGCGGTCACCTCTTCCACCATGGCATGGGCATGACCGCTATGCCCTTATCTTAGTGCAAAATTCCTCACACCCAAATCTATTATTATAATAGTTTAGTATGTACTTATAATAATTCTGATTAATAAATTAAATAATCTAAAATAAACCTAATTAGGTATATATAGTAATGTGTACAATTGTTAAATATAAAATTATATAAACACTCGCTTAACACCTTAGATCTAAGTGAAATTTTATAAAATAATGTAAAGCAAAAAATAATATTTTCTTATAATACCTAGGTATTAATTATAAAGATGAATGCTGTGGAGATGCGATCTCTTCGTAGGATATGCGGAGTCAGCCTAGCTGAT
>DWAP01001732.1:0-15007 GCA_018230625.1 Heliconius eleuchia
AGAGGGAACCTAGTGTTAAGACACTCCGTTCCCCACTTTCCGCCGAGTTCTGGAGACGTTGCGTGTTGAGTGGCGGAACTCAACGTCGCGCTTTGCTTCGACACCAAAGTGAAGGAATGAAAATATAAATGTAAACAAATATTTTATTTCCTCGAGTGTGGCTGGAACCCACAACCAGCTGGTTTTACAGTTACACTTTGTACCCGTGCGCCACGGCTGGCCTCCTAATTTTGTTTAATTTAAATATTTTTGTTCTTTATAGATAATAGCGACGGACATTGAAGACTATAAGGCTGATTTACATGTAAGTAATGTCATATACTTTTTTTAAGTTTAAATATATATTCTACATTCTACATTTACGCGAATTCTATATTCTAATAGTGATATTAACTACTGAGTAGTTGTAGTAACTAACTGATTTTTACATTTACTTAATGTTTCCCGTATACCTTAGGATAGACAGAGATGTATCATTACAATCTAGTATCAAGACACTCTGCTCTCCACCTGAATTGGAGATTACGTGTTTTGTGCATAAACACAACCATCTCGTTTGCCGTACTGTCTTTCACATTGCGCCACATTGGCCTCAAATAAATGTACTGTCCTCCCAAATAGGATGCGACCACACTATCACTGTGTTCAAAAATTATTTAAAATAAAAAAATATTACAAAAAAATATAAATATAGAATGAGTTTAAAATAAAAAATATATGGCTGCTTCGAATATTGCTCGAGGACTTTCAAACTAAATTATTAATATGTCCATTTTTATTTGCATTACAAAGAGTTACAGACGAACTGACGTCTTTTGATAACTCCTCATAGATCTTTCCCGTTTGAAATGCTTTCAATTGTCTGCCGCTTTTCTTCTGATTGTACTAAATACGATTTGTGGTCATTCATACAAGTGACAGAAATATATTTATATTTCATCATTATATACTATACTAGCGATTCACTTGCGGCTTCGCCCGCTTCAAATATGCAATTTTTTTTAATACTGAATTATTTTAATGTTCTATCATTATTATTAATCTGAAACAATAAGTACACAATAAAAACGAAATATTCGACCAATTCTTATAAATCATCTATTTTACAGCAATTTAGTTGAACCAAATACGTTATATTGATATAACTTTGTTATTTACGAACAGATTTATGTAAAATAAACAATAAATGTTAAAGGAGATTTGGCTCAATACAATAGCGAGAGCTACACTTAAATTGGTTAAGCCGATTCTGAGAATAGCGTGTACAAACGCACAAACAAACAGAAGTTTCCGAGATAAGCGCGATTAACTAAACAAACAGCTTAATAATATTAGTATAGAAGTATGGATTAGCAATGTCTGCGACTTTCTATGAATTTTATATACAATATATAAGAGCGTGCGTGAAGATGAAAAAACTGATGTATATTTTAATGACTACAAAAGCTTGTTTTTTTTGTCCCAGACTATGTATGAACAATAACAGTTGTAATCTGAATCTACTTACCTTTATTGTTTGTAAAAAAACTAATATCAAAATATTTATCTTAGCTTCTCTAAGAAGAGATTCTTAAGAGTCTGCCCAAGCAAATGACAGAAACATGAAACAAAACAGAAAATTTCCTTTGAGCTTATTCATTTTTTCAGATGAAGATCAATCCATGTATCATAATTATTGATTGACATCTTTTCGTAATTTGTAAGTTATGTTAACATATTTTAATGTATCTTATATTTTATACTATCATCATACTAATATTAGACATGTGAATGTAAGTATGTTTGTTACGCTTTCACGCTAAAACTAAGTATAGGATACTTTTTTTTTAGAAAAAATATAAATATTTCATTATTATTCTTTGGTTGCAATATAAAAATAAGTTTAAGCGAGCGAATGCGCGCTTGAATCTCTAGTATGATATATAAAACTATATCTGATTGACGGACAGATAATGCACATTATTAGAATTATAATAGTATGTAGGTAAGACCCATGTAGCACGGTGAAAGCGTCTCACTGTAAATGCGATGGTAGTTGGTTTGATAACGAAATAATTAATTTCCTATTCATTTTTGTGAACCTTCCTTTAACATGAGGTTCACTCTGCTTACACTCCTAAATGTGTGATAAAAAAAAATACAAATATTTTTACAAATCTAACTATATTTTAGAGGCCAGTCTTGGCTAAGGGACACAAGCGTGCGCGTGTAAACGCAACAGGTTGTGGGTTCGATTCCCCCTCAATAATATGAAAAAATATATATATATTTCTATTTCTTCGCACTGCTGTCGAGATAAAGCGCACTGTTGATTTCCACCACTCAACACGCAATGCCTGCAGAATTCAGTAGAAAGTGGGAAGCGGAGTGTCTTTTTAAGCTCCTTCTGCCTACCTTGTTGGAAGACAAAAAAAACTAAGAAAATGCATTTTAAAATGCTAGCTTTTACTTGAAGAAGGCTTTTACAATTATTATCAATCGTTAAATATATGTGATTTCTCTCATATAGAAATGTTACAAGTACTAAATGCAACTGATATAGTTCTAGAGTTATTAGTCTTTAAACAAGCTTTGTAAATAAAATTAAATATCTCGACATTTATCCTTATAGACACACAAGGGACCCGCTTTAAATTTAGATTTTAATGTTGTATAACAATAACATTTTAATTATTTGTAAATTATTATTATGGTTAGCTTCACGCTGTATTCACCAAGTAGTACGGTAGGTTGTCAGTTCGATTCTCACTTTGCCACATGGTTTTTTTATATTCAAAACGTTTATTAATCTAAAGGCAAAGATTGGGGTTATGATCAATAAAGAAGTTCAAAATAACGGTGATGTATGAAAATTTCAAAACAAAAACATAATATAAATTACTTTTACATTTATATATATAATATTTTGTTACGTATATGTAAGAACATAACAATTTTCATCAGATCATGTTCACACAGTGGCTATTGTAATAATAGAAATTGGTTCCTTCTTTGAAAGAGTTAATCCCTATAGAAATCATATAGTAGGCTTCTTAGTGTTCCGTAGATAGAAATTAAAAAATAATCTTATAAAATATTACATGTAGGCTATACAGACACTCCGTTTCCATTAACACACTTCGGTTCCCCATTTTCCGCCGTTTTCTCGATGCATTACGTGTTGAATGGCAGAACTCAACGCCGCACTTTGACTCCATACCAGAGTGAGGTAATGAAAATATTGAATATTTCATTCTCCCGAGTGGAAATCGAACACACAACCGTCGCGTTATAGTCGTACGCTTGTGTCCCCATGAAAAAAAATATATATTGAAATTATTTTCATTTACCCACCCTGTTAGACAACGCAGGGTTTTGAGCTACGTCACCACGCAATGGTATAGGAAGTGAGGAACCGAGTGTCTTAACACTAGGTTTCTTTTGTGGGAACAAGCGTGAAGCGGTACTGGACTCTAATTTATTAAAAAATCAGTAGTGTTTATCTATGAAATGATTTGTTTCTCTCAACAAAATATGTACTGAGCGTGCGAACGCATTGGTTTGGACTCTTTGAAAGATCTGCCTGTTGCATAATATGTTAAATATATAAAAATATATAAATATTATTTAAAATATATATAATATTCACTTGAATATATATTACTTTATTTTTTAATAGAGTCTATCCTTTATTCTTTACGCGTTTCTCCGCTTTAAACAAGGAAATTATGACATTTAATAAAGGATATTCTGTACTTAAATTTGATTTTTAAATTTTTTATATCATATAATTAAAATAAAATTTTTAATATGCATCTCAACTGTTATAACAAAAAAATCCTGAAAAATTTTCGAAATCATTTCAAAAATTAAGACAGTTTTGATCCAATATAAAAAATCAATATCGAACTTACCTCATAAAATATTATATCATTCCTATCACTCCACTACACACAAACTATGCTTACTGGCTGACAATTCAACGTGCTATGGTTCCGTGGGACGCCACTTTGCGCTTATATACTGTAGTCGGTGTAGCGTCAGCAACGATCGACTATATGGATGAATTTATATAAATATTGTATGTATAGTTTTTATTTTTATACGTATTGTATTTAATTGTATTGAAAAAAAAATAAATAAATTTTGTGTTGATATATATGTACTAATAGATATAAACATATAATTATATTTGTATTATATAGGCAATTTTAAGAAGAAAAATCGGACAAGCGCGAGTCGGTTTTCCGAGGGTTCCGAATTTCAAGCTTATCTTAGCCAGGGCCCTTTCATCTGATACCTCACTTGAACTAGTGGCTTTAATACCAAAAATTGTCTCCCTTTTAAGGCCTAGCATATTATTTTTTAGGATTTTACTATACATTTGTAGTTTACAAATGTATAGTTTCAATTTTTTTCCGGAACTAGTACTGCCTGTAGATGATAGCTGCTAAATTTCATAATTCTAGATCTACTGGAAGTACCCTATTAATTATGATTTCTTTTAAAAGCTTTTATCGCAAAAATCGTCTATTATGGAAATACGCGTTTATTGCGATATAATGTAGAAATACTTTTTTTGTATTTCAGTAAATGATGAGGCCGTAGGTCTGAGTATTTGATTTAAATTTCGACTCAATATCTCCAAGCATTGCTGGGATAAAAGCTCTTGACAGACAGACAGACAGACAGACGTACAACAAAGTGATCTTATAAGGGTTCTTTTTTGCCTTAAATGGTACGGACCCCAAAAAGATAAATAATTACAGATAATAAGTAAATTGTTTTTTTTAATCATTAATAATATAAATATTGTTACAAAATGTGCCTTTAAATTCAATCATTATTTTCAGTAAAATGTATAGAAATGATTTTATACTACTTAAATTTTCATTTTCAAAGAAAATTTCTTTATGACTGACATCAAATCCAGCTACTGACTTTTACCGTGTATAGATTGAACTTTAGCAGCTGCACTACTATTATTTTTAGCTTCACGCTGTATCCTGCATACAGCAGAGTAGGCACAGGGAACCTGTGAACCTTGGGTAAAGACCATGCCGTTCCCATTAATACACTTCCGTTCCCCACTTAACGCCGGATTCTGGAGGCATTGCATGTTGAGTTATAGAACTCAACGCCGCGCTTAGCCTCGTTACCAAAAAATCGAGCCCACAACCTGTTGCGTCTACCTGTTGCGTTTACATTCGGTTTCAATCGTAGTACGTATGATTTTTTTAAACTACTGAACTGATTTTAATGCATTTTTTTCTTTAACTGAGTGAAACATGAGGATTCTTTCTATAGTTTCACGCTGTATCACGCAGACAGCAGGGTAGGCACAGGAAACCTAGTGTAAAGACTCTCCGTTTCCCATTTTCCGCTAAATTCTGGAGGCATTGCGTGTTGAGGGGCTGAACTCAACGCCGCGATGAGGAAGGTTTATATGCATATTATAATAAAGGATTGTACGCGTTACAAACGTCGTCATTTCAACCATATTTTTGTGTGTTCACTCGTCTAATAGGGAAATAACGAAATACCTAACTAAAATCTAGTACCCTAGCGAGCGAAGCCGCGAGTCGCACTGTAGTATAATTAATATAATATTTCAAATATTTCCTAACTGACCCTCCTGATCTCTTTGTACATTAAAAATTGTAATTTACGCAGTTGGTTTTGGTCTTAGAAGTCTCAGTTGCGTGCCAATTTTGATGAGCAACGCAATTAAAAAAAAAAGTAATCCTGTATACTATAAACAACGTAGAATTGGTTTTCATTTCTTCCTTTTATATACGTTTGTGAGATCGTTGTGTGTGTAGATAGTTGTGGCATATCGCGTCAGAGAGAACAGAGTGTCCAATGCTATGTTTAATTGCTGCATACCTTTTACGCGTCTTCCATGGTCATCAATTTCTTCACAATTCCCTCCCGGGGTCCTCATGCTGTGACTTTCCTCAAATACTTCTCTTGAACGTCAACCGAGGTCTCTCCTTGAACATATTAATATTTAAAGAAAACTGTTATATTTTCTGCGTTAATGCGAATTAAGTTATTTTTGCGCTTTCTCGTGTCGTCGTGGCGCAGAGGTACGGAGAGAATAAAAATAATAAATATTTCATTTCCACAAATAGGAATCGAACCCACAACCATTCGTTTTACAGTCACACACCTGCGCCTCTGCGCCACTACAAAATTAAGTTAATCAGTTACTTTTGTAATTAAAATCCTTCTAATTTTTTTATTGGGAAACAGCAATCGTCTTAAACATTATTTAAGTCATAATCGCGATAAGAGAAAACACCGGACAATCGCGAGCCGGACTCGTCCAAATGGAGCTATTTCTGAAATTCAAGCTTGGCTTAGCCAGAGTCCTTTCATCTGATACCTTATTTGAACTAACCGCTTTTACACCAAAACTTTTCTCCCTTTTAAAACGATTATTTTTGAGGATTTAACCACAAATGTATGGTTATCAGATTTTTACCTAAAATTGTGTTACCCGTAGATACTAGATGCCAAATTTCATAATTCTAGGTTAACCGGAAGTATCCTATGAGTTTTTATTCCCTTTACAGTGTCATATCTTTTTATTTTAAGGAAATTTAAAAATACATTTTTTTTTGGGAAATCAAGGGACCGTAGATCTGAGTATATGGTGTGAATTTCAACTTAATATCTTCCAAGCGTTCCTGAGTTAAAGTCTCTTGACAGACAGCTAAACAGACAGACAAACGGACGGACAACAAAGTGATCTTATAAGGGTTTCTTTTTGCTTTAAAAGTACGGTAGCTTAAAAATATCTGTTCTAATTATTTAATTGCATATTTTCTTGTAATAAAGACAATGTCAATTCTACATATTATAAACAAGTTCATAAGACCATCGTAGCGTAGTAGAAAAGAGTAGTGGCTATACATAGATGGCCATGGATGTAGGTTCGATTCCACACGGAGAAACTATAAGATATATTTCTTTTAGCTGGAGGAAATCTAAAAACCTAGTATTAAACACTTCCGTTCCCCACTTTCTGATGAATTCCAGTGCGTGTTGAGCGACGGAACTCAACGCCGCGCCTTGCCTCGTTGCCAGGGCGAGGAAATGAAAATATTAAATATTTCATTCCTCTAAGTGGACACAACCGTCGAGAGTACATTCAGACGCTTATGCCCCTTCGCCACGACGGCTTATAAAATAGACAATATTTAATTAAAATTCTATTTTCCCACTTCGGCAGGAAAAACGCGGTGTTGGCCTCCGCCACTTGACAAAAATGCCTTAATACTAACTAGGTCCTTCACCTTTCACCTTCTACATGTCTTATTTGTTGTTGTTTGTTGTTGCAAGTTACAAAAAAAATTAAGTTGTGCTACGAAAACGAATTTTGCTACGAAATACTACGTGAACGTCTACATACTTATTTCATTTTTATTATATTTTTAAAATTATAATATATTACTTGAAATTAAAATAACTTTTAGTAGTAGGCAGAGGGAACCTAATGTTAAAACACACCGTTCCCCACTTTCCGCCGAGTTCTGCAGGCATCACGTGTTAAATGGCGGAACCCAACGCCGCGCTTTGCCTCGACACCAGAGCGACGAAATGAAAATATAAATGTAAGTTAATATTTTATCTCCTCGAGTGGAGATCGAACCCACAACCAGTCGATTTTACAGTAACACTTTATTCCCCTGCGCCACGACTGGCCTCAAATAATAATTAAACTACAAATAATCAAACATTTATACCTAATTATGTGTTTTGTAACTAAATATAAAAATGTATTACTGTACTATTAGGGTATAAGGAATTAATGTTTTAAATCAATATAGCATATTTTCTTTTCTATTAGGTACCTAATGTTTCCTCAAAGTACCAAAAGTGATTAATAAATAGGTTAATTTTATTTTGCCAAAAAAAAAATCCAAATTGGTGAATAACACAAATAAATCCAAATTTTTATACGTTTTCTAAATAAGTAATATAACACCAGTTAGGTTACCTTCCTATGCTTCACATGATAATTGCAAATTTAAACTTAATGTAATAGAGCCGCTAAAATTGCCTTAACTTTTAGAACTATCGTATTATTTATAACTATATATATTTTTAATTTAATATTTTCATTTCTTCGGCGTTGAGTGCCGACTTCCGGCCCTCAATACGCAATGCCTTCAGAATTCATCGAAAAATGGATAACAGATATATCAAATGTCTTAATGGGACGGGTTGGGACAGAGTGTATTAACAATAGGGTTCCCATGTTCCCGGAGTGTATTAACAATAGGGTACCTAGGTTCCCACTGCCTACCTTGCCATGTGCGGAATATAGTGTGAAGTAAAAAAAATAACCGATTAGAAATCTACAATATTATATTACAATCACATAACCATTACTATTATTTGCTACTAACGTCTACGTCTGCATTATTGCTTTATTGTTCTTTTTTTTGGTTTTCAACTTTAATAACATATGAATTTAATTTAAAAATCTTTAAAATTGCAATATATCTAGTGAAACACCTTTAACGGAGTGTCTTAACATTAGATACAGCGTGAAGCCGATGTACATATGTATAAACGCCTTTACTAATTACAATTAAAATCATTTTTTTAGCTTCACTTTGTATCCCGCACAGGAGGCTAGGCAGAGGAAACCTAGGAACTTAGTGATAAGACACTCCGTTCTCCGTCCCTAGAGGCATTGCGTGTTGAGTGGTGGGATACAACGCGCTTTGCTTATGCACCAGAGCGAATTTTTTTTTAAATAATAAAATTTAATTCCCTCGAGTAGGAATCGAACCCACAATCCATCAACTAGCCTCTTTTTTATATTATAAATTCAAAGTTTCTCACCGAAGTAAACGTATTAAAACAAAATGCACCTTGCTGTGTAACCTGTTGAATTGCAAAGGTCGTGGTCTCGGGTGTACCATTTCCACCTGTTCCATATTCATCAGGAGGTGGGTACTCCACTCACCGTCCGCTACGGCCCTTGGATTCTTACAGTGAGTGTTTTAAGCTTATAAAAACAAATTGTTGTGTATCGAGTGAATCGGTGCTAGTTTATTTTAATGGGTTTGTGGTGTTTTTTTTTTTATTATTATTGTTGTTTTTGAATTTGAAATGGTTTTTTTTTTGAGAGAAATGTTGTTTGGTTTTTTTAAATTTTTAAATAGTCATTCTATTAGTGATCGGTAATGGCTTTGATTGGACAAGCATATACTTGTATCAGTAGTCGTTAGTCTACAATAATATTTTTATGCTTGTACTTTTCGAGGCGTTTCCAATGATTGTGTTTTCTTTTCTGTTAAAAGTAGGCTATGTAATATCACATTAATAACGAAGTATGTAGACCGCAGGTAAATGTGATTTATGTATACATCATCCTTTCAAATCAATCTGTCTTTTCGTGGAAACCGAATCAAAATAGTTTATTCATAGTTTGAGAGTTCTGAGCATAATGAGTGAGACGCAACATTGATTTATACTATGTAAAGATTCAAATCTTAAGTGATTCAACGCATCCTTTATATTTTAAAAAAATACTATAACTAAAATTAGTTATGATGCATGTCATTAAAATGGTGAATGCCATTTTTAATAAAAGTACGTTATAAATATAGCAGTATAGGACTAGAATGTATTGTTAAATCCTTTCTCCAATTTTTGCCCAATTCGAGAAATTGTGTATCAAGCTACCAAAGCTAGAAAATGAATATAATTAATTCCGCCGAGCGGGAATCGAACCCGCGGACGTTGTGCTTAGAGTCAGACGAGGGCTTCAATGGTTTTGATTCAAGCTATAATTGGATAAGAGGATTACATATTCATCTAATGGCGGGCGTGACATAATAAATGTACAATGTATTTGTGCATTCATGACTTTGTCCAAATCGTGTACGTGTTAACTGCGAAATTCCACATATCCGATAATATAATGATCTAAGCTTCAGTGTAGACACGAGAGTAGTGGATTCGATGCCCAGTCTGTATATCGTATATCTTTTTTCACGTTTTGTCTTGCAGAGAAGAACCCTTGTGTCAATTTCGACTGTTTTTATATAAAGTTTCCTCTGCATTCTATGCTGTAAGTAAATAAATCTACGTTGGAACTAAAATAAAATTAAGATATAAAAAAAATATTTCCATTTCAAAGCAAAGGGAAAAAAAAAAAATAAATTTAAATATAAAATTCGCGTTTTTTTTAGCGTCACGCCGTATTCCAGGTTCCTTCTGGTTCTCCTACGCCACACATAGTAGGGTTACCTAGTGTTAAAACACTCCGTTCCCATTAAGATACTTCAATTTCTCCCTTTTCCGTCAAATTCGCAAAATCCTCTTGGTTGTGGAGTTACGCAACTCAACGCCTCACTTTGCCTGATTACCACCGAGGAAATGAAAATATCAAGTTTCCCATGCCCCGGAGTGGGAATCGAACCCACAAATTTGACAGTCGCAGGCTTGTGTAAAATCGATCAGTTTTTTTTCAAAACTCTTATTTTGTAGTTGTATATTAAATGTAAGTGGATATTAAGTATTCATAATTATGTTAACAAAAGTACATATACTAACTACCTCACGGCAGTTTTTCCTTTCTTAAATTAAATTTGTGCCCTTAATTGTAGAACTTACTCTTTTCTCATTGACTTCAGAATTTCTTTATAAGCTGTGGCTTTTAATTCCCAATTTGATAAACTTTTATTTTTCCCAAATGCAGCGCAGAAAGTTTTAAAGGATTGGGTACCATGTTTCATGAAAGCATTAAATATAAATACTGCAATAGTCACCACAATTTGGGGGAAAATTCGGAACGAAAGTATCTAAATGGGAACGGAGTATCTTAACACTAGTGCTAGTGTGCAGATTCCCTCTGCCTACCCTGCTATTAACACGATGAAGCTAAAAAAATTTTTTAATGAGTATGAGGCTGAAGAAACAGCGCTATCGCAGACAGGAATTAGAAGAATCAATCCTTTTTGGAACTATGTTTTTTTTATTTTATTAAGTCCGCTTCACGCTGTATCCCATACAGAGTAGAATAGGCAGAGGAAACTTAGTGTTAAGACACTACGTTCCCCACTTTCTGCCGAATTCCGGAGGTATTGCGTGCTGAGTGGCAGAGCTCTACGCCGCGCTTTGTCTCGACACCAACTGGTTAGTCGGTTTTACAGTCACACTTTGTGCAGAAATTACTTTTTTTTTAGTTGTATTTCTAATTTTTTGGTATTATAACAAATCTCCACATAAAAAGGCGATTATTATCACTTGTAATAACATTGTATTAGATTTGACTTAACAAGAAAAAAATGTAACTTTTTGTGAGACTTTAACAGCATGAAATATTCGGTTATCATTTATATTTCAATAAGGTCGACGAGTCGTGGCCGCTCTGGAGTTAGGAATTCCATTTTGCGCATTGTTCACTCGACAAGAAAATAAAATCTCACAGCTAACTTCAGACGGCCACGGCTCATTGACCGTACTGTACGTTACTTTTGAGTTGCGTAACTCAGCAACTCTTGGAATAAAATTATTATTTTATTATATATAATTACACTTAAAACTTTAACAATCCCCAAATGGGAATCGAACTGACAACTATCAAAAGTATTCCGTAACATTCTAACAGTATTCGAACAACAATATCATATAGGTGATTTGATGATTTTTTTTTCAGAGAATCCCATTGTTTCGAGATAAAATGCCCGGGCATTGTAAACATTTATTTACCAACACTCTCGTATTGATATATTTTCGAATGCCTTGCATAATAAGGCTATTGATAATGAATTCGAATTCTATATTTTTGTGTCTATCGTGGTGAAGCGCGATGGTTATGGATTTGATATCCACTTAGAGTAATTACTCATTTTCATTTCCTCGCTCTGATAACAAGACAAAACGCAGCGTTGAGTACAATGTATCGTAAATTCGGCAAAAAGTGTGGAACGGAGCGTCTTAATATTAGGTTCCCTCTGTCTACCATGCTTTATCCAGGATACGTCGTAATTTTTTTTTAATTCAAAGTTCATGTAATAGAACATGTTGTATACAGAACTATAATATTAACTAATTATAATGTTTGTGATTGGGAAATTGAAGGCATGTTGATCGTAATAACGGTCGTACGCCTACGTACTGACAAAAGAAAAAAAAAAAGATTTTATATCAACAAACTTTTATAGGAATTGATTTTTTTTTCTTAAATGACGTTAATACCGTAAAAAAATATCACCGATAAAAAAAACTTACGATTATAGTAAAAGTATTTTTTGTCATTTCCCAATTGATTTAAATGAGAAAGCTCGCTTAAAGCCATCGAGAGCTAATTCGATAAGCGCTACAGTTTTGACGCACCTGCGACGGCCTGATGGAATGAAAACATGCGTCGAGATCGACTGAGTGGGTTGGATCGAGCAATTTTACTAGTATATATTAGTTATTTACCTTAGTGACTGGTTTTTTAACCCTTTTACTTGATAATTTATGAATGGTGAGTTAAATAAAAAAAAATAGGGTAATTTCTTTTTTTTTTTATAAAAATCATTGATCTATAGATAAAAAAATAAATAAATTAGCTTCACGCTATATCCCGCACACGGCAGGGTCCACAGGGGGAACGTAGTGATTGCATTATTCGGACGCTCATTTACGTCAATAATTTCGAATAATCGTGCCTCGAGAGGTCAGTCGTTGCCCAGAGGCACAAAGTGTGAATGTAAAATCGACTGGTTGTGGGTTCGATCCCCACTCGAGGAAAATTTATTTGCATTTATTTGAAATGTAATATTTATTTACATTTATATTTTCATCATTTCTTCGTTCTGGTGTCGAGGCAAAGCGCAACGTTGAGTTCCGCCATTCAACACAGTGTCTTCTCACTAGGTTCACTCTGCTCACTCTGCTGTGTGCGGGATACCGCGTGAAGCTGATTTAATTTAATGATGGCTCTATTGCCCTTGATAATATTTAAATATGCGGTCTAAATATAAGTCCTCTTATCCCTCTGACCTATCAGTGATGTAGTGGGCTGTAGATCAAACAATATGATAAAATTCCTCGCTCTTTTTATGAAAATCCGTCTAATTCAACATTTTTCCTGTGATTATTGCTGCTTTAATTTTATTAATTGTAATTTAAATTTTAAAATTTTATCTGATTTTGCTCTCAAAAAAGAAAGAATAATATTTAAACACTTTTTTTTAACTTCACGCTGTATGCGCGACCCCATGTAGCGGGTGAATAGATCCCAATAATAAGACACTCCGCTCTCCACTTTCCGACGAATTCTTAATGTCGCGCATTGCTACGACCATAGAACAAAGAAATAAAAATATTAAATATTTAATTAATTTACTTATTTAGAAAACGTATAAAATTTTTAAAGTAGCGGGACTCGAACCCACGCCTCCTGGAAACCGACCAGGCGCTCTGCCCACTAAGCGTTCTCATCAAGCTACGACGAAATTTTCATGACCCTTCTAAAAAAGAGTGAAATTGAAAAATGTAAAAGTGGGGGAAAGGGTAAATACAACAAACAAACAACAACAACAACAACAATAATAACTTTTTTTTTTGTATTGAACAACAAATAGTAAATGAAAAAAAAGAGAAACAGAGGTCAGACGTGGCACTGGGGCACGAAGTGTGACTGTAAAATCGACTGGTAGTGGGTTCGATCTCCACTCGAGGAAGTGAAATATGTATTTACATTTATATTTTCATTTCTTCGCTCTGGTATCGAGGTAAAGCGCGGCGCTGAGTTTTGACACTCAACACGCAATGCATCCGTGGGAAAATGGGGAAGAGTGTCTTAGCGCTAGGTTCCCTAGGGACCCTCCGCATATTCCGCTATACGCGGGAAACGGCTTAACGTTAAAAAAAATGTAATAAATCGTGGATCATTAAAAAATTTTGCATTAATTTTGATTGTGAATCTAAATCTCTTGGGATAAAGTTCACCAAATTCGACAATTCAGCTACAAACATCAATACTCTGTTCAAATAAGCGCTACAGTTCCATCCAGAAATGCTAAATATTGAAGGTAAACAAACGTTTGGACGTTTCGGTTTAAATTAGAAAAGTATACACATTAGTAAGTTTATTATAGATTAATAATGAACTTTAAATCTATTTTTTTTGTCTTCACGCTGTATCCCACACACAGCAGGGTAGGCAGAGGGAACCTAGTGTCAAGACACTCCGCTCTCCACTTTCCGAAGCATTCTGGAGGCATTGCGTGTTCAGTGGCGGAGGTCAACACGACGTTTTGAACACGACACAAGAAGAGATGAAAACATTACATATTTCATTTTCTCGACTGGAAAACGAAGTCACAACCTGTAGCATTTACAGTCGCAAAAATGTGATCTCTTCACGCTTTATCCCTCAAATCGAAAAAACCAAGAAAAACCTAGTTACGTAGTACTAGTAACCTAGTTAAGTAAGAAGTAATTAAGATAATTCGTTCTAAGATTTACATTGGAATTCAACAAATGCGTATTAAATGACAGAACTCAACTCTCATCAGCGCACAAATGAGAAAAGCAGAAGAAAGTCAATCGTAGCTTTAGTTATCATCAAATTTTATATTAACTTTTCATTTTTATACTATTTATTTGGGACAGCAAACAGATTGTGCAGTAAGTAAGGAATCACCCTTTATTTTTTTCTTTGTTAAATCCAATGCTATATAGTATTTAAAAAGATAATTTAAGAAATAAATTCTATTATAAAGAAAGTTTTACCTTAATAATATCTTACACTAGGTTCTCTCCGCCTATTGTGCTACACGCGGGATACAACGTGAAACTGAAATATAAATTTTGTTACTGCAAACTAGCTTATTAGTCTTCGCTGCTCCTCATAAAAATATCTATATATATATAAGGACTTGTTCTGACTGACTGAGGTAAGACGCACGCACAGCCGCACCCGCTGTGCGTAGAAACGGGAAAGTTGGACATATGTTTATTTTTATAATCTGGACATCCACTAAGAAGGGATTTTGAATAATTTTAA
>DWAP01001733.1:0-15006 GCA_018230625.1 Heliconius eleuchia
AACCAGTCGGTTTTACAGTCACACTTCGTGCCGCTGCGCCACGACTGGCCTCTTAATATATATTAATTTCACATTAAATTATATAGATCCATTTCCTTTATCTGCCAATATGTAGGCCGTGCCTGGCGGGACCTGAGTTCCTAAAGAGTAAAAAAAACTCCTAAAGTAACCACAATCACACGTCCAACAGTGTCCATTATAATTATTATTGTACACAGGGACACATTATACGTCAACTTACTTACTTAGAAACGAATTATCTAGTTTTCTCATGCTTATTTGTATAAATAACTTTATTAATAAAAAAATAAGTTTTTAAAAAATTCTATAAATTTATGAAGTTACAAGTAACTAACAAAAAAATGCAGTTGTGGAATTTAAAAATAATCAAAAATCAAATATAATTTTAAAACTTTTTGATAAAATATTTCGGTGCCATTTGAAGATCATCAAAACATCTTGGAACAGGAAATAGGTAATTGTGTCGAATTGGACCCGATTGGATGAATTGGATCCCCATAGACTTGGCAACAATTTTACTCGTACGCCTATCGTATACCTATATATAGCACTAAGTAAATATTGCTATAGTAATATACTTGATAATATTAGACTAACTTTATTATATCCTACTCATTATTTCAATGGAAAATAATTTAAATGATCAATTACTTAAAATTAAGTATTTTATAGAGGTCGTCGTGGCGCAGGGGCTCAAATATGACTGTTGCAGGCTCGGAGGAATATATTATTTTTTTATTTTTAAGCTCTGGCAATAAACCAAAGTAACGCCTAAGTGGCGGAACGCGCAATGTCTTCGGCGTGGGGAACGGAGAACGGAGTGTCTTAACACTATATTCCCTATAGTGCTACAGGCGGGATACAGCTTGAAACTGAAAAAAAAGTAATCTAAACAGATTTTTTTTGATTCTATCATGTTTCAATCACTTTATTAGTGATTGACAAAAAAATTAAGATGCGATTAAATTTAAATTTAGAAAATGTTTTTATTGATTGCAATTTAATAATTTAAGATGTTTATAAGATGTTATGTGAGTAGGATTATGTTAGCGCAAATAATTTTAAATACTTTTATATTTATTTAGAAATATTGTTAAAATTAATACGTTTTTTTATATTTTGTATTTAAAAAATTAACTTTGTTAATATATTTTTTCTTGTAATAGAAGCGACATTAAGCAAAATTTGTTAACTTCTATTAATAATCAAATAATAAAAACATTTAATTCAATTTGGCCAATTTATTAATTCTTTAAACTAAACCATTTTATGACACAACAAAATGTATTAGAAATGTTACAAACCAGCGAAACGAGATCGTTAAGAACTTGTTTTATTTTTTGTTCGTACTTGGGCTAGTGACTTAGACAATGAACCTCTAATATTTGGCCTTGGATAATAGGAATTTACGTGTGCCCTTATTGTTAAAGTCGCTAGCGAGTGCGTTAACGGTTAATTTGATTGCGTAATATAGAGGGAGTGATATTGCTACATCGCTATAAAAAATAAGCATAGAGCCTTGTCGAAGGTATTTTAGAATTTTTTATATTTTAATATTAATTTATAAAACAACAACACAAAGTTATAAGTTATATTTCACATTTGAATAAAAGTCAATTACTAGGCATCTAGTTACAAGATAAAATCCACTATTAAAAAAAAATCCAATATGAAAATAGAAAATAAGGTTACTAGTTACATTAACAGCTCAGACTTATGTGATTTTAGATCTAGATCATGAATTTAAGTATTGCCTATAAAATAAAGTAATCTTGATCATCAAATCGAATCCCAAGTCCCGCAAGTTTTTATTTATAATACGAAAGAATCCTCGCCAATATAAACACATCATCTATTTGTTTTACAAAGTGCAGGATAATGCAATAATAAAAATAACTGTTATATTACATAGCAGGGTTGACAGACAGAACTAAGTGTTAAGACACTCCGTATTCACTTTCCATCATATTCGAGATATTACGAGGGCGAAACCCAACGCCGCGACGTTGGCCATACGGGAACATGAGTATGAAAATAATTTAAATATATAAGACAAAAACACTTACTTAAAACTTAAATATCAATTGTGAATATGTCTCACACAGTCTGTTCCCATGAACTAGCCGGTATGCAAATTAATTATCAATAAAAATTTATACAAAATATGTTATAACATTATTTTTGGATATTCAGAGTAGATTACATTTTAATATTAAAATACATGAGACTAGTTTCTATGAAATCTTAAATTATTTATATTATAAAATAATTTTATATTATATTCTGCGTGTATTGTTAATATTGTTTAATTGTATTTCAATTTAGAGGCTTATACAACATTTAAATTGTTTTATGTGCTTATTGAACCCATTGCATTACAGCATTAATATAATTTTTTAGTTTATTTTATAAGATTTCGTTTATTTTGTAGTTAAATCTATGATTTTATACACTATACAGAGTGTTTTTGACAGTACCACTATAAACGATACCACGGTTTTAAATACTATAAAAACATAATACAATAAAAAAAATATTGGAAAAAATTTAAGATTTTTTTTTAAATTAAAACAAAATTATCGTTGTAAAATAAAACGCCATTTGTCAAAAACGTCGCACGCAACATAAACCTATCAAAAGGGAAACCGCCGCATACGCCTCATTATGAAATCGAGTCGTAGGTATTGGCGGCAAAGCTCAAAGTTGTTTAATCTTTAGTAGTAGTATGTGTTCAAAAAATCCTACGTCTAAACTGTTGAGATATCTTGATTAATTTCTTTTCACACGATAGCTGCAGGTTAAAAATCATATTATAATAAAAGTAAAAATATAACTTTACTGTTAATGTGCTATATTTGTTGTTCTTCTTTTTACTTACAGAAGAAACTTTTCAGTATCCGATTGATTTAGCGTGTGCTAAGCGTGTCAAGCTCTAGAAGTAGCCCGATTCCATAGTAGTGACCGTAATGATTTATCATAAGTTTAGCTCTGCCTACTTTACTTTAGTAAAAATTACATATAATATACATATCTGATCAGATATTTAAGACTTAATTATATTTATAAACATTTATGGTAATGCAATACATTATTAAATATGTACATATTTATTATACGTATAATATTTCGTTTCAAAGACATGTTTTTATTATTTAAAAAATACACACGAAAATTATTCCGTATATATGACATGATCTATTAAAGTGGGTCCATTTCAATATTTATACGGCTTTATCTTTCGCGTAGTTTTAAAAAATCCTTCCTATTTCTTAATTTATAGTGCGGTGTTGAGTTTCGTCGCTCAACACACAATGTATCGGATTGTAGATTGTAGTGGAAAGGAAAAACGGAGTGTTTTTGTCAGTTCGATTGTAACTTGGGGGAATGAATATTAATATTTTAATTTCATTGCTCTGGTACCAAAGCAAAAAGCGGCGTTGGGGCGTTCTGCCATTTAACACGCATTGCCTCGAAAATTCGCGGAAAGTGAAGAACGAAGTGTCTTAACACTAAGTTCCCTCTACCTACACTGCTGTATGCGGGATACAGCGTGAAGCTGAAGAGAAGTTCACAAAATGTAATTTCGTTATTAAATACAACTTATAAATAAATTATCTGGCATCATATGTTGGAAACAATATAATAATATATTTAACCGGTTTGTATTTTTTCTGAACTCTGCGTTAATACGTTCTCAGTAATATTCCATTCGGGCATGACAGTCTTCTTAAATCTATACATATAAATTAAATTGTAGTGACTGTCTGTAATTTAAAAATAACTTATTTTTTTAAGTACATATTTATTAAAGAGATAATAAAAAAAAGTTTTTTATGCGTATTTCACTAAAAGATAGAGGGGGTTGTGGAGCATTATATAGGCATTTTATATCCCGGAATTTCCACAGAATCGCCATTTACTCGGCAAGTCCGCCTACCTGGATAGGTATAAAATAACTAAACATTTTTCTCTTCAATACGGCAACTTTTCTTCAATCAAAATCAATAAGATCCGAAAAGCTTTAAATTTCCTACCGACACTGCCTATTCTAGGGTAGATTTATTAAGCATATCACAGTAGAGATGAACCATACTAAAATAAGGAACCAAATTTTCCTTCCATTAAATAATATTAGATAAATAATCATATAATTCAAGTGGTCGAAGCCACACGGGGGCCACTAATTATAAATTAATTATAACTAGTTAATATATTTTTATATAATAAAAATAATATATCTTTGTTGTAATGACGTAAACCACAAAATATCTTTCTAGATCTAGATTTCTGAAATAAAATATTTTTTTAGTGTTTTAAGCTCTACGCTTATTGCTCTACATTAGTATAGTAAATTGATAATAAATAATTAAATTGTATTAGTTTATAAAGATTTCTAGTCACAACCGTATAAAGATTAAAAAAAATATATATTAATTAAACACTTACTGGTGGAGAATTACTGTAAGAGACACGTTGATTATCAACAGACGAAGAAATGAGCGGCTCATGCTCCTCAGCTCCGGCGGTCATTTTGAACTATTCCAAGAAAAAATTCCAATACAATCCAAAGACAAAAAATAACTTAAATAGTTATTTTATATGCAACTTTTAAACTATCACAGTCATGTTAACACAGTATTTTTATAGAAACACGCGGTTTTTTCGTATGGCGGTGTTTGTGACAGTGCGTGCGCGCGATGCGTTTGGTGAGACGGTGCGCCCGGAACTGTAGGCTGTGCTCCCACTTAACTATACAAACGGCATTATTATATGCATTTGTCGTCGCTTGTTTCATTTACCTTTTTGTAGTCTCTACAGTTTTGAATAATAATAATATTTGGTTTGTTATTCGATAAGAGATAACGTCAATTAGAGTATGTATGTATGTATGTACGTATATAGTTGTTGGATCTCAATTTTTCAAGCATGCCCGTATTCCGCATGTAGCAAAGTAAAGAGAGAGAGTGTAGATACTCCTTCTTTCGCCCATCTTAGGGATATATTGCATTATTTTTTGTTGTGTGGTGGATCTTAACGTAGAAATGTTTATTCTATGATAAATTCATTTTTACAAAATATAATACTTTAATATTATTATTTTTTCTTTAAAATTTGATACTAGCTTTAAATACAAAGTTTATAATTCTTATATTTAAAAAAATATATATGTTGTACATTAACTTTAATCTCTTACCTTTAGTGTCGCTTCGTCATACCTACTTGCTAAGACCAATTTTCACTTAATAAAACAAAACATTGAAGTATGTAAATGTTTATTAAAAAAACATTTTATATAGCAAATAATTATTCGGTAAATTATATATACAATATTTAAACGAATATCCCTTTATTTCTTCTCGTACGATTACAAATGACACATGAAAAAGGAACTATTGTATGTAGACTTGAGATGGTTGATGAGCCTTAATATTAAAATGCTTCAGAAATATGGCTAACATATTTGGAAACACCAGATTATTCACATTATATAATGAAATCGATAATGAATATTTAAATACGACCAAACTTAAAATACGCGGTTTCAATAAACATCTCTTTAGTAGGTAAAAAATTGTAATGTGAATAACCTTGTGTTACTATGAGACTTAATTTGATGCTAGTATATAGGTATTAGAACTAATAATCTTATATAGTGCGCAATACATAACCTACACAATCGATAATATTTGGTGAATACTCATACAAAGCCGGAGCAATCAGACAGCGCGCCGTTCACATCACAATATATTATATTAATATTAATTTAATATTAAAATGTAATAAGTATGATGAAAACGACAAAATCACATTATACGACATAAAGCTAAAATAACAACAAAGTTTATAATATAAATTATTACAAAGAGATTTACAAAGTTCTAACCGTTTTTGAGATCTAGGTTATAACAAGCGCTCGCATGCTTTGCTTTTCTCAGGTCTTAGTGGACGTTGAAATAAGTTAATTTATTTTTAGTTAAAATTTTGTTTCAAATATTATTTTATTTATTTATTATTTGATTAAATCCTATATAAAGACGCAAATATTATAATTATTATATACAGATAACGAAAGAAAGAACTAAGACTTACGCTCAGTGCACATTTATGTATAACAAAATACTATGCGGGAATCGAGCCCACAGCCTCCAAACTAACTTATAGTGAATCAGAAATAAATCTTTCAAACGAAATCAATATAACTGAATAAATTGACAAACTATTTAAACATCCACTAAACCTCTTAAACTATACATTGGCCAGTAAACACTTATTTACATTGCACTATTGCTTTTCTTACGTCGACTTACAAATAAATTTTCGGTTATTTAGCACTGCATAGGAAGAATCGTGTTACAATTTAAGAAATACATACAAATACAAATTAATGTTTGGAAACAATCGTAAATATATTTAGATTCTGTTATATCTACATCGCACTACGACCAAAGTGATCTAACTCTAAAAAACTAATTATATGGAAAAAACACCAACACGCAAAGCAAACGTTATATGGTCTTTTTTTAGCAAAATTTTAAAATCATAGAGTTTTTGAGTTAAGCCACTTTTATTTTAAGTTTTTTGATATTGATTGTAAGAAAGTACCAGATACGGCTGCATCGCATTCATTTTCATCGAGTCATTTGGCAAATTGATGTTTGGACTAGAATCCATTAACAATGGACGTCGTTATTACAAGATATCAATTACAATAGTTAGAAATTTATTGAGAAACAATAACCACATTGCTAAACTTGCTATCGATATTTGCCTTGAATATATTAATTACCTAAGGCAGTAAAATGACAGACGACACCTCATCCATCTTGATACATTCAATTAGCTTCACGCTGTATCCCGCATACCTAACCTAGTGTTAAGACACTCCGTCCCTCTCTCTCCGCCGAATTTATCGGCGCCACAACGGTCTCAATTCATTATATTTTGAAGTAAATGTTTATATTTACTGACATCAAAATGCGACAGTTTAATATAAAGAAAAGAAACAAATTCAATTATTATCCCAATGAGTATACGATATGAATCTTTTCTGTTTATAAGTCTTAAAATTTTAAATTAATGTATTTAGATCTTTCCTCATTTGGTAATTAAATTGAATTGCCTTGGTTTCGTTGAAGAAATATAAATTTTAAAATTTCGAAATAAATAACAACCTTTGTAGTTCTATTTAATGTTACGTGTTGTCATCATTCCTACAAACCGACAACAAATATTTACCTTGTTCCATCTGGGACCGATAAGAACAGTGCTATTAAGATTTGAATATAAAGAAACATTCATTTATACGAGTATTTAAACTGACGTGGTATAATTATAAAAGTTATGAAACTACCATAATCATTCCATGAAATTGTTTCTTTTTCTTAATTTCGTATTAAGCATTTAGCTACTCTATGTAAACGTTATATAAATGAATGTAGAATGGGTTAACTTATTATATTATATTTCATAATTTAAAACTTCAAAGAATTTAAAGAAATACATAAAGTAAATAAATATGGTCAAACTATGAGATTAATTGCTTGGTCTTGAAGACTAATTGCTTGAAGTGATTCTTAGTAGGTAATACTAGTACTATGGGATTTCAAAGTGGGAGTCGAAGTAGCAACTGACTATATTTCCACTATTAAAAAATCAATGTAAAACTTTGAATTCCAAACAGAAATTGAATCTTAGTTCGAAACGAGATAAAAACCTGTGTTGTTGATGTTAGGCCGCGTGGTAATTTTTATAACCGCTTATCCTCTTTATTATTAGTCTTTCGAAACATAAATAACATTTTAAGTACTTGAAATATCTGAAATAAATATATAATAATATATTTACAATTTATAATTTTAAGACGTTCCCATCAATGTGAAACTGGGTAACTAGTGCATGTTGCCTAGGCTACAATAATCAAGGCAGCATATTATAAAAAAAAAAATACCCACTAGGAAATGGAACATCTAAAGGAATAACATAATATATCGTTGGTGTCAATACACAGGAATTTCTAAATAATAAAAAATACAGAGAAATACTATCACAAAAGCGACGTGACTAATTTAAAAAAAGTACTTGATTGTATTGTTTCATCGACCCAAATCGCTTAAAAAGCTAATCACATCATTGCGCCACTAAATAGTAATACTTCAAATAATCATTTTCACGAAAAAAAATCACAAAAATTATATATACAAGGTCCTGCACTAACTCTCAACTAAATATTAAATAATAATATCATATTAATCATATATGCAAAGAAAAGTAGTGAATCTGATATAATTATGTCACCCTGACCACAACCCTCTCATATGACTTGAGCTCAAATGTCTGCGCGACCGCATATAATAATATCAGGTAAATGACGTGCTCGATTATAGACAAAATGTTCACGAAAATGAAAATTCTGTTTGATAACTGATAAAGGAATTTATAGTGATTCAAGCTGATAAGATTATCAATCAATAAAAAAAACATCGTATTAGGCTTAATGGCGTTATTAAAATTTCGGTGGAAAGCGCAAAATGTAGTGTCTTAATAATGAACTCCCTCTTGCCAACTTTGCCACATGCGAGATATATCCTGAGGCTATAGCGATAAAAAATAATTTTAAGAAATACAGTGATTTATCTAATATTAAATATTTATTTTCTTATGAATATAATCATAGCGTTGACGTGTGGAAATAAGTCCCGACAAATAAATAAACAATTATATTCATATAAAATTTCAAAATTATTTTTAATTTTATAAAGAAAAGAAATTGTAACGAATTGATTTTAAGTCCATATTACAGTTATTATTTCCAATCGCTTTTAACAGCCATATTATAATATCTCCTTTTTGGAAAGTAAACGAGTTCACCTTACAATTGTTATCTTAGTAAATATGACCATGTTTTTGGTAAATATACTTTCACACATTTAATGCACTTACTTTCGAGGGCTGTTGCGTTTATTTTGTTTGTTTTATTTTGGATTTACGTAATTAATCACGATAAATCATTTTATACCAATTAACAACACAAGTTATATTTACATGGTTATTTGATCAAGATACTTTTAAATATTAAAAACAATTTAACAAAAAGATTTTTAATATATATGTCGATATATATTATTGTCGATATATTGTTTCTAATAAAATCTAACAGGTTTTTCAATTTTAATCAGCTATAACGGACTCAGCCATATCTAGTACCAACATACTTAGAGACAATTTCTCCTTATTCTATAACAAAATCCATTTATATATTTAATTTTCCTATAATCATTTACTGTAGCATCAAAATTAATAATAAAAAGTAAATCAATTAATAACTACTTATTTAGAAAACGTATAAACTGACCACTGTTCAAATTTCTGTAAGTTTTCTAAATATGTATTTGTATTTCCTAAGTGTAAAATAACACTTTAAAAATGTTAAAAACAATTAAAAACTAGTCGTGAGCTACAATATAATCCAAGTGAACATCGGTACTGTCTATTCCAAGACACCATGAGGTAGCATGAAGATTTAATTAATAATATACTTAAAGAAAATATTATAATGTAAAACGATGAGTCTGCTATATAATACTGCTACAACTATGACATCTAGTGGGCTTTAGAAAAAATGCTATTATAAAGTAATTTGCCGATGAGAGCCGAGCTAAAAGAGCTCGTCCATTTCTGATAAATATAAGGTAAATCCTATATTTCTCATTTTTTATAACATAAATTTTACAAGCAAATTTCACTTATTAATTTATAACATAAATTTTACAAGCAAATAATGTATTAATTTCGTTCAACGGCGACGGTCTCTACATCACATTTTCATAATTTAAATTTTAAAACTCTTATATAGACACTTTATATTTGATTAAAATTTTGTTATCGAGAGAAATAAAAATCGATAAAATTGCATTATCCTAGTGTTGATATTCTATATTTCTAGCAGTTTTACTTAATAAGAAAAAAAAATAGAAAGGATAGGAATTTGAATTTAAACAAAATCAATGCATCAAAAAAAATACTGCCTGTCACTTTGTTTTATAAACATTCAATGTCCTAACATTTTATTTAATATATTTTATTACCGCGCGCCATTTTTTACATTCAATAACAAATTTTAACCATAATAACAGTAAATTTAGATTTACTAAACTATCCATTTTCGTTCTCTCCGCAAGATGATCAGTCTTTCTAAACCTCACAAGGCGCACACTATTTCCATTATACATTTAATATAAAAACATGATGTATTTTGTTTATAAAAATTATAATTTTGAAACAATTCGTCGAATCGTGGCCACACTGAAGCTAGCTGTAGATAGCTGCGCTGATTGATTATTTTATTCCCGACTGAACAATGCGCAAACGTTCAGAAAACCTAAGTTCAGGGCAACTACGAATCGACCGTACCGTATTATGATAACATAAAAACTCTTTTATTTTGCATATTCGCAAAATGATTATCACAGCCTAAAATGACCGTCGCTCGCTAAAAGTTCTATAGCCTAAACAAATAACATAAAAGTTAATATATCTATTACCGAGACACAAATTTAATTTGCGCTAAACATCATTGTTAATAATTTAGGTTAATTATATATTTGCAACATTACAAGTCGTATAGAATATAAAATTACATTGATACAAAATCGATTATACATTTTCGTTTAAATATAGATTACATTGATACATATCGATTATACAATAATGATATTTGCTAAGTTTGTTCATACTAAGTTAGCCTATGACTTGATTTTTGACAGGATTATTAATTAGCTAATATATAAATTCAAAATTGTTACTATTGGTATATTTACATGTGAAAAAAGATTAAATTGCATGACCCTCAATTATAGTTAAATTAATTTAGCTCTGTTTATATATTCTGTTTTATTGCTCTAATTTTTATTATTTTGTAATGATTAAAGTGAATAATCAAATTGAATTATTAAAATTGTCTGAATTGATTTTCTAGATATAATATTATAAACCGACACTACATTTCTTATCTTAAGATGGAAGATGTAATATCGTTATTTTATCGATTTTTTCTCTATTGCAGTTATTAATATTGAGAAAAAAAGAAATAATACAACACACTAACGTGACCAGTCTACAATAGGGCAGTATTATATTATCTACATATATGTAATTATATTCTAGAGAATTCGGTAACGTTGATTTACATTCTATTTACATATTAAAATTTAAATATTTGCTCTTGATATTTTGAATAAATGAGATGCTTTGAGCAATATTCTACTTTTTTCAATTTGTTAAATAAAAAATAACTGTTATGTAACTGTAGGTTAATAACTGTAGTTACAATAACTGTTATTTTTTCAAATTTGTAAGCATATATTCTTATTTGTGAAATTATTATTTTAACTAGTGTTGTTACAATACATTAATTAAATAAGACTGTGGTGTTCCTGTTTGTATGATAGGTACTAAGCCATTTATTATTCTTTAATCTCTACTACAGAGTTCAAAATTATATTGCCAAATTAATTAATCAAATATAGTAATAAATATCAAGTTACAGTATTTTATGAAAAAAAAAGGATTGATTTGACAAAAAACTCAGTATATGTAATACAAATAAGTTAGTGTGTTTATAATTTTACAATTTTAGTTAAAGAATATACTAAATATTTATCAAAATATTCATTTATACTTCTAAATAAATACAGTAGCTACTAGGAATAGATAATTTCTATTTTTAAAAAGCTTCAATTGCGTTAGCTTTGTTAGTTGTAATTGTTGAAGTTAAAAACTATTAGACAAAGGCAAGAAATTCAAATTATTCGTGATTACTTAAAACTAAGAGTTTTAACAGTATATTTTTATTGTTTGTGCTAAATAAGAATATATTTTAACCGGATTAATCGCGTATACTTTGTATTTTTATACATTTTTGGAAACCCGACGTTTCGAACACCAAAAATGTATAAAAATACAAAATATTCGCAATTAATCCGGTTAAAATAGTTTCATTTAAAATGTGTAATAATCATGAAAATCAAAGAACTTATTAAGAACTTCATACGTCAATTTGGTAAATCTATAAGTATTATACATGATTTAAAAAATTTCATTATATTAATGGAAACTATGCACCTTAAATGAGAAAAACTATTTTTCTTGCCTTTAATTTTTGAACAGCAATATAATAACATCAACATCAAAGTATATGTATGTAAACTATATACATATATAAATGTCATGTTAAATACTGTTTTAATAGGGGAATTAATAATATATATATATACTGAAAATATAGTGGCATTAGTGGTGTAACGGCAAACCTTTTGACTATAAGTGCAACAGTTATGGATTCAATTTCCCCACTCGGGGGAAATTTGGCGATGTATCTTACTACTAGGTACTCGCTGCTTATCCAGCGTGAAAGAAAAAACATTACATATTCATTCATCGATTAAATTATGATTTACATTATAAATAAGTATCATAATTTAAATTTGCAGCACTCAAAAAAAAATGTAAACGTTCAAAAGCACAAATACAACAATATAATAATATTGCATAGTAACTTAATTTTATTATATTTAAGCAAATTGAGCCTCACTGACACTTACGTTTTTAAATGATTACACTGAGTTTTCACTTTGCAATTATTTCAACACTTTCCACTTGTAGCTCTTTAATTTACATATAATATTCTTTTGAAAACGTATAAAATATATTTTTTAGTAGCGGGACTAGTATCATGCTTAATATCAAAACTGGATGTTTTAGCCCTCTAAAAAACTAAGCCATACATTCTTTTTCCAGCTACAACCACGATAAGAATTTCGATATCATATTGTTACAACTTATTTACGTTGTTAGGTAGCATATCTAAAGAGATACTTAGGTTTTTGAATTTTTAATAACAACGAATCATATGATTTAGTAGTCAAAGACATGGACATCAAAGAGGCGCATGTTCGAATCCCAATACGATTAAATTTACATACGTTTTCCAAAAAATAATTTCTATACTTACTGTGGAACAGCACTTTTAAAATGTTGAATATATATATAAAGAATCCGTTTTTCTTTACAAAGTTTGCGGTGTATGTTTAGACGGCTGCCTTTTCAGCCGTCTACTGGGTCATTGTCAGTTGTTCTTGTCCAAATTGTGAAGCGCCCAGTTCACGGAGGCGGTCCACGAGTTCTTGACCGCTTCAATGAATTTGAGGCGAAAGTGTTCTAGCGCTTTCTCTTCTGATAGATCCATTACCTTTAAAATATATTTTAAAATATTAATTAGTAAATTCTAAAAACATATATTTATTGCACTATAAAGAGTACTACATTGAAATAATTAGTTAATCAACTAAATAAAGATTCCTCGGTTCACCTTCGAAAACACAGAATCAAAGACATTAGAGGAAGGTCACGTAAAAAGTATGAAGACCTCCAAGTCCTGCCTAATGTTTAAGATACTGGTTTATGAGATATTTGTGGAGTGGCGGATCTTAAAGCTACATTTTACATGTCAAACTATCGCTTTCACATCCAGACAAGCGTCTGAATTTAAAATTATACTGATACTTATACAATGTTTCATAACAGATTATACAATTTGGTTGTTAAAACTCACCAACGTTTCTCTAAGATATTGAAGGTCCTTCTCCGAACTAAGCTCAGGTAGGCCAGTTGAGATCATCATTGAAAACAGAGACAGGATCAAGTGCCCGTGCTTACGGAGAATTTTAAACGCCTAAAAACAAAAAGTACAAATAGTAGAAGATAAGGATCTGTTCAAATATAAAAATTGTTCAATTGTAACGTATTTTTAATTTTTATCTTATATTTTAGAAAGACGTTCTTCTTTAATAATAATGTAAAATGAATGGTAACATAACAAAATTTTAACATAAATTTATTAGGTACTAGCGACGCACTTGCGTCTTCGCCCGCTTGAACTACACGATTATTTACTTATTAATCTAAATTGTTTTCGTATAATACTAAAGTTTCAGCCATTTCAATAAAACCGTTATAAATAAACAGCAATTTAAAGGAGCGAAGTACTTCATAATATATATTACTTTAATGAATGGATTGAAATAAGAAATACACTAGTTGTTAAGTTCTTCTTAACTTCGTCTCTTCTTTATCAAAATACAATAGTGTATTTATAAATCAGTTATGCCGTTTCCAAGGTAGGAAATGGAACTCGTATATATTCTTAGTCATATTTGTTCCATGTACAGACTCTAAGCAATTAACATTTTATTATATTTATAGATAGCGATTAAGAACCTGAATAAACATATCATTAACTTAGAGGTATATAATATAATAAATAGGACTAACCGTTTCACACAAATCTCTAAATATTTTAAATTCCAGTTGTTCCTGTACTCCGCCACGTTGGCCCCTATTTATAACATGGATGAAATCGTGGGTCAGGACGAAGGGCACTCGCTCGCGTTTGAACCCGTACTTCTGTTTGAAGTGGCCTAAGAAATGACCGAAGTCGATGTGGAATAGCTGGAAGAAAGTTTTATTATTAATACAATGTAGAGGTAATTCATGAATTTGCATATATTTTTGTCCAACTGGTTAGGTAGTAATATATATAAAATAATTTATTAGCAGAACATATTTTTCTTAAAGGTGAAATAAATGTTTAATTTAATTTAAAATAAGTTTTGAAAAAGGTTTCTGTATTTTCTGTACATTTGTTGTTGCATTACTATGTCCAACGAGTTGGAGGACAACCTATATAGTACACTATAAATAAATGCTCCATTCACGGTTTTGTTCACGTGAACTATACAAGGTGGAAGCGTGTGCGCGCTCCTTTTACGAGAGCAGTATTTAGGATAAATTATTTCAAGACCATACGTAAAAAAAAATCAAGATTAATCAATAGTTTAGACGTAGGATTATTATTTTAATTTCATGATTTTCATCCATTACGTGTGACGCTAATGACGTAAGCACTACTACTTACTACTACAAAAATAC
>DWAP01001734.1:0-15002 GCA_018230625.1 Heliconius eleuchia
GGCAGAAAGTGGGGAACGGAGTGTCTTAACACTAGGTTCCCTCTGCCTACCTTGCCGTATGCAGAATACAACGTGAAACTGATTTAATTTAATAAAATAATTTACTATATTTTAATATTTTTTAAAGTGTCTTGAAAAACGCCCAAGAGCTAATTAAACCATACTTTCTTTTCGAGCTACATTGAAATTCTCATACGCTTGCTACAATTTGTTTTAGTTAGCAATGTAACAAATTGAAACATTTTATTTAGTTTTATAATTAAAAAAATTACTAATAAAAATTAGTTTTCTTTTTTTTTTGTATTTAACATATTAATTGTTTAAATTACATATATGTATATTTTAAATATTCATAAAAACTCACCTATGTAACATTATTATAATAATGTAACATTATTATTATACAAACGTAGGTAACGCGATCACAGTATTAATTTCAATATGGAGTTTGGTACTTCCATGGTATGGTCATTGACCAGGACAATGTCGAATTTGTCTTTATAGTTTTGTAGATTGGCATCCGTGTTGCGTCCTAGGAAACCCACTTTAATGATGACGTCACAGTGCTCCATCCCTTCCGCCATTCCCGCATCCCCTATATTATCCCCCATTAAAAGTACATGATTTCTCTCTTTAACTTTTTGATAATAATCGGTATTTTTTATTGCAGTTTCATTCTTATTGTACGTGTGAATAACATCGCCTTTGATACCGATAATTGTGTCATTGTCGTCGATGTTGAGAAAGTTTGAAATAACCTTGAACAGAACAAACATACTATTGCTTAGGAACTATCAATATATTTCATCACAAGTTAAGGGGCTTGGAGGGGATTTGTAAAGTGTGACAATGTGTTAAAAGAAGTAGGTTCCTAAAAGGGGGAAAAGGGTTCCTAAATTTCATGACATCAAATTTAAAAATATAATATCTATATATTCTAATTAATTATAATAAATTAGAAATTTAAAAACTGCTGCTTCATTTAATAATTTTTAGGTTTAAAATTGCTAAATACAGGAAAACCTAGTTAAATGGAATAACGATGGAACCTCTACTACTATTATAGTATAATAAAAATAATATACATTTTTTAATTCCAATGGGGTCCCGGCATTTTGTAATCGATTATCTTTGTAATGGGATTTTTCGAATATGATTATATGAGGATTGATTTTTAGGATTTTTTCAATGTTTATTACTAAATAAGTGAAAAATATCAAATATTTTGTAACTTTTTAGTTGTAAAATTATAATACATATGCAATACATAAAGAGATTTCACTTTTACAAATATCATTATTTACTTTATTGTATGTAATATGCATGGGCGGAAGGAGGGGAGCCAGCCGTGGCCAACCCAGAATAGTCTGGTACCCACCCCAGAAATTTTACTTACGACAAAATTTACCCCGAAAAATTGAAAAAACAACATTTACACGAAAATACCTGTTCAAAACAAAAGTCCAGCACCCCTCCCCCTCCCCACCACATCAAACAGTTCTAGATACACTAATGGTAATTATGTCACAAAATAATACAAATATAATAAATAAATACCTTTAAAAAAATTTCAATAGAAAAGCTTAACTTAGCTTAGGCGATAAGTTGTTGGTTCGATTCCCATTCGAAGAAATGAAATACTTAATATGTTCATTTTCTTGATCTGGTAACGAAAAAAACGCGGCGGTGAGTTTCGCCACCATAACACACAAGGAGTTCAGAGAAAAGTGGGGAACCGAAATGTCTCAAAGATATATTTCATCCATTATGGTGGTGAAGTGGCACAGCGTTTAGGGGTCGCTTGAATACTCACTTGAGGAAATAAATTACTTTTATTCACCAAGGTAAGATAAACTGTGGCATTAAGATCTGTGTTAAAGACATTGTGGCATTCAGATCCGTCCTAAAAAGCCAAGATGAAATAAAAATAATTTTATTCACCTTTACATGGGGTGGTAACAATTTAGCAGATGTTAACGCCGCCACAACACATTCTCCGAGTCCCGCGGAGAAAACTAGTACAGGCACTTGTTTCTGTTCACTCCACTCTATTAAATGTGACACACCAATTCTGCAAATTATGTTTTTTATAAAACTCTTTTTGTGGCAATAAATTATTATAAAAAAAATTATTTTAATATGAGTAAAAACTCATTTTAAAATATATATATCAGTTATAGCAAAGCTAATTAAATCCAAATAATTCATATTTATTAATATACAAAAGAATTGCTTAAATAATCACTTTTTTTTTGTTGTATACAGTCCATGTAGAACCTAGTGATAAGAAACAGTATGGAACACTCAGAATGCTCATTGTCTTTTTACCAGAGCAAGGAAATTTGTACCCACAGCCATTGTTCCTATAATCAGACTATAGGCAGCAGGGCTGCTATGGCCACAATTTATTATGTCCTTTTAACTAAAATTCTATAGTAATATGACCAAAAAATTATGGTATAAAAATCTTTACCGAAAGCTGTTAACCATTTTCTGACCCGCCTCCTCTAATTCGTTCCTTGGAAACTTCATTCCTCTGAAAATAACATGAAATTATTAAAAAAGATACCTTTGAGTTTTAAATAAAATTTGTGTTGTTAATGTGTTACAAAATATTGAAAACTCTAATAACTTTTAGAACTTATTCAACATCACTCAAAAATATATGTAATTATTTAAAAGTCAACCCTGAAAATTATATTGAACAACATAAATAATAATACAAACATAATAATTGTGAAAAATTGAGCTAACAGTAACAATTCTTTACATTGACTTTTGTTCTTTTTTTAGCTGTTTTCAGAATATAGCTTAAGCAGAGTAACTAAGACATACTTTTCACATATTTTTTTACCAACTTCTGTATTTTTTAATATATTCAGAGAAGGCAATCATCCCCATAACTTGTAGTTTTACAAGAGAAGTAACAATTCTTTCAAGTGGAAATCAAACTTACAATGATTATTTTTGCAGAATTTAATTTTTATGTACAAAATTTTTGTTTGTGTAATTATTTAATTGAAAATAAGTTAACTATAAAATGCTAAATTGCAAATCCAGTATAGTTGTTTACAAATAAGCTAAACATGAGAATTTATGATAAAATATATAAATTGATTAATAAAATAATGTATATATTTAGGTATATTTTAAATGGCATTTATAAAATATTCGTGGCCTACTTGTGGCTTTGCCCACATGTTGAATTCTTTTGTTATGCTGAATTATATAGTTTGTACATTCAACCATTCTTCATAATTCTGAAAAAATGGAAGCACTATGTGGCTGCTTGAGAAGAAGTCATCAGACAAAGGCTAGGGTGCCTCCTGCACAAGTTAAACTTAGGCTAGCAGCCGTGAAATATCACCTTTCAATTATTTTTTATCACAAAATGCCTGTATCTTGCTTGTGTTTTTACATATATTATACCTATAGCACTTCTGAGGAATGTAGCTTTCATACAAAACAGACAAAAGTAAATCAGACCAGACCATTGAGTTTAAACAAATAAACTTTACTGCTTTATATAAAAATTGTTATGTTTAGTTATAATTGTAACTTGAAAATTACACATATTAATTGAATAATAAATATTGTAAATAATAGTCCCTTACATAATATATATAAAATAAACAAACTTACTTGAGTAAATCATGGGCCTTCATATACCACTCTATCATATGCTCAATTTTTTCTTCAATTTTCATATGGGAATCTACTTCTATTGGCTTATAAAAATTAGCTAGGCTTATTTCTTTATCTTTATAATCTTGTGGTATTGAAGGACATTCTCTAAACATACCTAAAAAAATTTTTATTAATTAAATAATAATATAATAAATAATATACAATTGTTGTAACGAATAAACTGTATAATGGTATATATTAGTATGAATCATGATATAAAATCTAACTATTTAAGCTTTTGTTGAATGAAATAAACAACAATATATTAATACATATGTACAGTAATATTAATAAATATTTTATATGATATATTGAAAAAAAAATACCAAAACTAGTTTGTACCACATCCCCATTATCCAAATGATGTCTAGTCAGTGTGTGGTCGAAGTCAGTTACAATCTGAAGCTTTTTATGACCACCAGCTATTAGAAGATTTATTTTCTTTAATAAATCCTTTTTATCATGGACATGTACATTCGATTTACATAGCTCAGGTAATTCATCTAGATTTGCTACCGCATTCATAGCTGATACCTATAAATTTAATTGACAAGAAATTTTTGAATATAAAATATACACTGAACACTAAATAATATTTAAATAAAAAAATGTACTTAATATATTACAGTTCCTCGCACATTTTTTATTAACGGTTAATAATTACTACTTATTAGACAGACCTTTGAACAGAATTGACTTTTAAAGTTAGTGTGATTAATTACAGATTTATTGAAAATAAATTTAAAGTGAAAAGTTGAAGAAGTAAAAGAGCGAGCGACTAGTGTCATAAAGTGACAATTTGACAAGGGTCATCTTTCATTTCACGACATTCTTATATGTCGTACAGCGTACACAAACAATGCTGCCAACATTTGGCAATATTTATCTTGTAATGCACCACTGAATACGGTAACAAAAATTTATGCCTATTGCAATTTCGCAAAATATATTTTTTTTATACCGAAAAAATATATGAGAAAATCTATTATTAAATTAACAGAATTCAAATAAAAAAAACTATAGAAATCAGTGTTTTTTCCTTTCTTTTTGTTCTTCTGATACGGTAGCTTATACGCTTGCCTAGGCTTGCTAAATCACCAATACAAGAGTGTAAACCTGGGTTTCGCTTGACTTGTGAGACCTTGTTGCCTATCCGGACAGTAATCTTAAATTCTGTTTCTACGTTTGTGATAGCTCGGCCAGCATGCTCAAACTCCAAACCTTCCTTTGGCTCCTATCATGTTCGTCATACCATTCGTGTAATAGTACATTTTTGATTACTTGGCTTATATTAAAATAAACTAGTACATAGTACAATTCTTTATTGTTTATTTGTAAAGGTTGCGGCACATAAATGTCTCCTCTTTTGGAAATAAATAAAATCAAAACCTTTTGACATAAATTCAAATAATTTTTATTGAAATATAGTGCAAAGAATGCTGTTTACAATAACATATTACATTAACGAGTTTTGCAGAATACATTACTCAAATGTGGCCGACATTCCGTTGTTAATGCACTCTACAGAGAGACTCTCTCGGAAATTTTCCATTATTCTGCGAATCATCTCGAGTGGAATGGTAGCAACCTCATTTCTTATCGCCTCTTTAAGAGCTTCCATCCCCGCAAGAAGTAGTCACATGGTGTCAAATCCAGTGACCGTGGAGGCCACCCGATATCACCTCGTAAGGAAATAACGTGTCCAGAGAACATATTCCTCTGGACACGTTGAAACATGTTCTTTGGGCATAAACATGAGAACATGCTTGAAGCCAGTCGTGGCGCAGCGGCACGAATTGTGACTGTAAAACTGACTGGTTGTGGGTTCGATCCACACTCGAGGAGATGAAATATTTACTTAAATTTATATTTCCATTTCTTCGCTCTAGTGTCGAGGATAAGCGCGGCGCGTTGAGTTCTGCCACTCAACACGTAATGCCTCCAGAATTCGGCAGAAAAGATACGGCGTGAAGAGAACATGTTTCTAAGAACTGCAAGTGAACGACAATATGTGTGTGCCGTTGTTCCGTCCTGCTGAACCATACATTTTCTGCTTCATAATCATGGAACATGTCTTTAATTCTTGGCCAAAGATAATTTTGTAACATGTTACAACAGCGATCACTGTTTACTGTAACATTCACGTCGTCCTCTTCAGAACGACGGTCCTAACACACTGAACTTGAAAATTGCGGACCAAACTGTAACTTTTGGGCAATGCAATGGACGTTGGTAGATTTCACGAGGATTGTTTTTAGACCAGTAACGGAAGTTTTGTTTATTTACCGCACCTGTAAGACGAAAATGGGCTTCGTCTGAAAGGAAAACAAAATCCGTGCTTTTCTAATAAACTCCTCGACTAGGAACGCACGGTTCTCATCCGACCAAGCCATGGCTCATACTGACAATGGCAGGTAACGACCTTTTCAAGGTGACCTCCGCCACCATTCTGCTACATTTCATCGCGCAGGTGTGTCAAATCATTTACCACCAGTTCACTAAAGTTAATGCCTCAGACCTAAGAAGAACCGGGGCCAGAAACTCAGCGGTACTTATGTGTCTAAGAAGCTAATTTTACTAACAGAAGATGATTTAAAAAATTACATGAGAGATAACAACTTTAAAAAAATATATAAATATTGCTGTGCGTGCGTGATAATATTGTCATGTGCGGGCACATGACAATATTATTGACAATACCCGTCTTCTTAATATTGCCGTGGCAATAACAGAATTTCTAGAAATCTACAATAACATTGCACAATATCGAAAAATCGGACGCACATACACAATATTATTGACAATACGTACTTAAATTACAATATTATTGTACGTGTACGTACGCCAGGCTATTATAACCTATGTACATATGTCTCGCAAACCATCACAAGCCAAACGGGGCAGTTAGACACTGGTTTTAGCAACTTTTACAAGTGTGTAAGCGGCCTAAAACACTATGGTCTATACTCGAGGTTAGAAATAACATCGATATTTTTTTTTGCACATATCGTAATCATTAATAAGGCAACTATAATATTACACCACATTTTAATTAAAATAAAAATCACAAAAGTTGTACAAAAATTTAATCATTATTTAAAAAAAAAAACATTACATAAAATCATTATTTTGAAGCAAGTGTACGCGACTAAATTTCGATTGTGTCCCTGCTGATATTGTTTTTTTTCAATAAAAAAAATATCTATCTGCTAAGATCGATGTTCATTGAAAATCATCGATGATCATAGGGCATCCCTACCTGTCATATGATATGGCGAATCACATAAACACTATAATAAGCGTAAACTCTACAAAATATAATATTTTTTGGTAAAACTGGTTACCTTGGTTTCCAGTTTCTTAAACTGGCCATATTTAGTAACATAACATTAAGGCTCATGTTTATTCATTATTAATTGACTGATCATTGAAATTTGTTATTTGAGTATAATATAAAATTCCTAAGTAGTACAGTATAATATAGTTATCCCTTAATTTATGTTTAAAATGCCTCGGAAGGGTGTCACTTGCTTAGGAAGGGATACAGCAGCGGCTCGGCGGGCGAGAATTGGTCGATTGAAAGAATTACCTGTTCAAACAGAATTTAGAAAACGAGAAAATGCAATAAAACGCAAAGCCAAGCGAGAAGCTGACAAGAGAGTTGGTGAATCAAATTTTCAGTCACGAGAAAAGCTAGAGGCCCAAGAAGAATGTCAAACAATGTTAAGAACATCACAAAGTTTGTTTCGAAGCCAACGTCATTTAAACAGACAAGCAAAGCAGCAGGCATCCAATAGATCGAGACAAGCTCCAGAACAATTACAGGCGAAAAGAACCGCTATTACTCATATGATAGCCGCTATCAACAATGATGTACTACAAAATCCCAGATCCTTGCCATGGTCAACTTTATGCAAACTGTTCACGCGTGTCAGATGTCCGAAATCTTATCATATATGCACCATAAGAAAACATTTAATTTACAGGATAGGTGAGCACCCACCCATCAATGACAGTAGATCTATAACTAGGAATACAATAATATAATTCAATGACCATTAGTGCAGCTTTTAATAGCTAGCAAATATTATCTTCAAGGATTAGTTTAATATCAATATAAAATCTTTTTTAATGGAAAAACATCCCTATATTTAAAAATTTTTGTTTACATTACCTGTTGTATAAGGCAGTTACATCCTCAGAGTAGTTATAATTTATACATAACTTAAGAATAAGAATAAATATATATATATATAAGTATACTCAAGGAAAACAAATGAATTTTCACAATAGTTATGTTGTATATAATGTTAGTTAATAATTGAGAACACAGCACATGGATTAAACTGAAAACTTGCACTATGTCTGTCTTGTTTGATGAAAAAAGACAAGGCAAATGAGCATATGGGACATTTTATTTATGGTCAAAAAATTGTGACATAGTATGTCCCAATTAAACCAGCATTGCTATATTATGGCAATGCTGGTTTAGTAGTACCTTGTATTAATAAATCTATTTCTTTTTTGTAAGATTATGTTTTCTACAATAATCAATTTACACAATTTTTTATTTTACAGAAATTATTTACTTTTTCAGTTAGTATTCAATGACTATTTACATTAATCCCATTCTAATCTTGGATTTCGGAAATCAAAAGTTGTGGTTAAGAGATATCAGTCTGATTGGTTTCTTACGTCATCTGGTGTCCCGCAAGGTTCTCATCCGGCCCTCTATTTTTAATATTTTTATTAATGATATTGGATGCTGCTTCTTACATTCAGATTATTGTCTATTCACCGACGACATGAAAATTTTTAAAACCATCAACAATTCCACCGATGCAATCTTACTCCAAGAAGACCTTTTTCGATTGACAAATTGGTGCTCTGGTGCAAACGCGTTTTAGTGGGAAAAAAATGCCGCCTTATTCTCATTATCATTTAAATGGGATAATTCTAAAAGAGGCAGCCACAGTTATCTGGGCGTTACTTTAGATTGTTCGCTAAAGTTCAATGTGCATATCGACAATATAGTAAGCAAGACATTTAAGACCTTGGGTTTCGTCCTAAGAAATTGCAGAGAATTTAGGAGGTCAGAAACCAAAATTACTGGTTTTTTAAAGCTTTAGTCCGTAGTGGTTTCAAATACTGCAGTGTAGTATGGAATCCGCACTACGTTATCTACATAACAAGAATCGAGCGCGTACAGAAAAGGTTTCTCTGGCACTTTTCTTATCAGTGTAATATAAGCAAATCACAACTTATGCTGATAGACAGATTTTTTCAACATGGATTCTTTGCTTAACAGAAGATTGGTTCTTGACTGCCTATTTTTATTCAAGTTAGTTAATGGACTTATTGACTGTCCTCAACTTTTAACAACGCTGCGTTTTCCAGCTCCAGCCAAACTACCCAGGCGTTGTAGGTACGACCTATTTACCTCTGCTACAAGTTCTACAAACTTAGGCAAATTTTCTCCAATAAACCGTATCATTACACATTTTAATAGTATATCCAAAAAGGTAGACATTGACATGTCTACCTTTTTGGACGTATATATTTTTAATATAATATTTATATTGTAGGTATAAAACTAGCATGCCGTCAACACCTATAATTGTGGCTGTACTTGGTATTAAGTTTTGTACTGTGTATTTTCTAATTTTGTTAGTGTAAGCTGTGATGTTGGTGTTATTTATTTATTTATTTATAAATAAATAAAGTAATTAATTAATTTAAGGATCCCAATGGGAATGAAAATGTAGAAGCTAGTTATAAAATAAATATTTAATAACACATTTGATAGGTATGCATTTACAGTTAAGTGATTATAAAAATCTTAAATTTTATTTTTATATCTGATTAATAAAAAAGACATCTTCATTATCACGTAATGAAACAAAACGTACGCTGGTGATTATTACATATATTTCTTTATACTTTTTCTGTCGTGCTCATTTCACCTACATTTTTGTATATTTAGCCAGTACAAGCTCAATCAAATATATACTTTTACTTATTTCTAATATAATTTTGTGTATGGGATCATCACAATACCAAAATAGACAATTATCAAAACCAATAAATATTAAATATTAAAGGTAAGTTAAGTTTTAGTTATGTTAAGTATTTGTCTATTTCTTTTAACAATTCTAATCGCATTAATCAACCTTTCAACCCGTTTAAATAACTTATCTAATAAATATACTAAATATAACGGAAAACATAATTTTACACACATGTAAATTAGGGGGCCATTTTAAATTATTACATATACATATAATATTAAACCTATAGTATTAAACAATGTGTTAAAATTAACCGGAATATATAATATTATCTGTACAAAATTAGTTCAATATTTAAATGTGAACGGGATTCGAATCGGCACCTCATGGATTCCGTCCAAGCGTCCTCACCACTAAGGCATCCATTTTAATCAATCCAATACAAATATAATAGCTACGTTCACATTTTTATACATTTTTTTTTTCTAATATTTTTCTATTCTTAGTTTGAAATAACACTTTATAAATGTTTAAAAAGCCTAGCTTAAAGGAAATTTACAACAAATAATAACTAATGGTAGTACTATATTACAACCAAAGAGTGGCAGTTTTTACCGGGGACATTACGGAGCTCCGCAACTGTAAATGGAACTCTTGGATATACGAAATAAAGAACCTTTATATCCTTAACCGAATGCGATATAGAAGTAGAGAATAATTTCGAAAATGGGCTCGCCCACTAGTGCTTAGTATGAATTAGCGATAAGTACAAAGAAGTTTTTCTACTACAAAAAGATAAACTAGAAACATCACAAGCTGTCAACAACAGCGACAGGAATATGATATTATTTGAGATTATCCGTTGGTTTTGGATAATTTCTTTTACAGATCATAGATTTTTGTGAGAGTTATTTATTAAAGAATCTCCAGTGGACAGTTTGTGATGTGTGTGTCTGTGTATCTTATTCTAGCATCCGTAACGGAAAGCTAAATAGTATTTGTTGTATCCGAAACGTTACATCCGTAATAACCCCAGCTTTTACACAAATGTTTTAAAGTGAAGTAACTGATTTGTGCTGGTCTTAGTTTGAATTATAAATCACACTCTTATTATACTAGCAAAGTAAAAAAAAAACGACTTATTGAGAGGTGCAGTGCAAAAGTTACTTAAGGTGATTATTTTTGGGGAAAAAAATATAGATTGTGTGAATCATAATCAGCCTTCGGGTATATGCTGTAACGGTGGCGGTGGGTCAGCGTCCGATAAACGCAGCTGAAGTAGTAGTAAACGCAACGAAGTATTTTCATTTCTTCACTCTGGTAAAAAGACAAAGCATGGCGTTAAGATTCGTCACATAACGCGCAATGTCTTAAAAATTGGGTTGAAAGTGAACACTGGGTTTCCTCTGTCTACACTACTATGTGGGGCATATTGTGTAAAGTAAAAAAATATGTAAAACCAAGTATATCTAATATATGTACATACATACAAGTATTTCAGAATAATAGACAGGAATATTTTAACGATGACAAACTTTGATATATGCGACAATAAGGACTCAACATACAATGTCTCTAAAAATGTGTGGAAATGCTAACCAATAGGTTCCTTCTAAAAAAAAAGTTTCTTCTAAATACAGGAAAATGATATAAATATAAAAAATCTACATGTCCTTCAAGCCACCTTGCACTAAAAATCTCATAGTCTATATATTTTTTTACAATTTCACTTAACATCACGATCACAGTAGACGATAATATATAAAAATTGCACTTTTATTTCAAAACTATTACTAAACAAAAAATTATAATCTATATCTAAAAAGAAAAACAGGATGCGTGTAAAGAGATCCTAATCTCCGGTCTGTTGGTCTGCCTGTCAAAATATTGTTTTCTCAAGATCGCGAGCTGAAACTAACATGAAATATCCAAGTCTACACTCTCTTGGGGATCAGAAAAATTCCACTTGTAAATCAAAGCAATTACAAGATATGAGCATTTATGGTTCGTCTTTTTCGCTTAAAGTATCAATTTCTTATTCAATACCCTATTTATTAATTAGACAAAAAATACAATATAAGCAGTAAGAAAGTTACAGTATAAGGAAAAAAACAGAAATTTATAAATGATAACAGAAAAAAAACCATTGCATACAAATTTTGTGAATATATCCAAGCAATCTTAAATATGACAATTTTTACAAGTTCTATTCCCTGCTGACTAACAATCTTGAAAATGGTACAAAACTCACAGTGGGCGAGTTCAACACACAGTTGGAAGATTTATATTTATATTACATTTCGCCCAAATTAACAGTCAATATTTTTTTAATAATATAAGTATATTATTTAATTGATTGTATTAATTATAAAGTGGTCTAAGCAAAATTGTTTAGCAACAGTTTTGAAATGCAACATTATAATCAAAAAATATAATACAATTTTAAGCACACAAATATAATTGAATAACTTTCATATTAACTCAGGTCAGTCGTCGCTTATTCGTCTCCTTTTTTTATTTTTACTCTTTTCCATCGCCTCCATCCTCATGTCTTCCAAGTCTTCCATAATACCTGAAAATATATTTATTAATATTATACATATCAATAACCTGCTCAGGCAGCCGTAAGATATAAATAAAGCATAAAAAATGTTACTTCACAAAATAAATATGGAAATAATATGTTGATACAATATTATAGAACTTATTTTCTTAATTTTTATAACTATTTACTATTTTTTTTCTCATTTTACAATTTAATTTCTTACCTATTTTCTTGCTCAAATATTCTTCTCGTTGTTGTCGCGCAAAGCTCGACTCCATTGTAGGGTCGTCATCGTCGTCCATGTCCCGATACCTGACAAAATATCATATTATATAGATTGTTTCTTTAGATCCACGTTACCGGGTATATCTATCCATATATAAGGGTAGCCAGATGGAAACTAGTGTTAAGGCACTTCGTTCCCCAAGCACCAGCATTTGGGTGGTTCTAGATATTGATGAGCACGTGTTCAATAGCGGATTTCGACGCTGCGCTTTGCCTTGTATCAAGGTGAGGAGACTAAAATAGCTAATTCTCCCAAATGTCAGAAATGAAGCCAGATCACCTACTAATCGACTAATATAATTGTTTTCCGTAAAAGATCAAGTTTAATATAATGCATATAGTATAACCGCCGTATTAGACAAAAATGTAGGTAGAGCTTTGGTATCAATTTTACCCCTGGTCAAATGGAAGCAAGGGTATGACCAAATGAGTGTCAGGTACTGTTGCATTAATTTAAATCTTGTACTCCAGTAGGGTTGACGAGTCGTGGCCGCCCTGAAGGTAGGTGTAGTTGGGTTGATTTTTAATTTTTTCTTACTTTTATTTATTTCTCCCGAGCGTCATTTGTGTTTATTTGCTTCGATTGTACTAGTTGTATTGTATATCGAATAATAAATAAATACAAATGAAGCTAACCAAGCAGTAGTCTGTAAACAACTTACTTAGATTTATCATATCCAAATATTTCTTTAATGTGTTTTGAATAGTCCATGTTTTCGTCGCCATCATCAATGAAGTCATCCATTTCTGAGTCGTACTCTGAATCCGATTCTACGACGCGACCTGAAACATTTTAACAAAAATAATTTATGCAACTAAAATCGTGGCGTTAAGTTCCGGCGCAATGCTTCGAATAGGCGGCGGGAAGTAGAAAAGGCAGTGTCCTAACGGGGTGCAACGTGAACCATAAGAAACAATATTAAGAAACACAATAACAACATAAACATTGAAGCAAATAGTAAAATACCATAAATCCCGTTTAATACGCCAAAAACGGGGAAACGGGAAATAAAACGTTATTTTTACGTTGTGTGTTTTGTTTTGTTGTATAGAAAATACAAGACTATCGAGGTCGTGAAGCCGCGACGCAGCATCAAACTGATCGCTGCAGTTGTGTATTCGATTTCCAATTGGATGGATGGATTGGCTGAATTATATTCTCACTTTGGTAACCAGACCAAAGGCGGCGTTGAGTTTCCATAATTATTGATAGGGTGGTGCGTGGGAAACTAGTTTCATTATTGTGCTCCGCCTACCCTGCTATATGCGGCATCAATAAAAAATGTATATCAAACTTACGTTTCTGCATTCTCCTATCATCTTGTTGTTTTCTTTTACCATCACCTGGTTGTCGGACGCCATTTTTGCTTAAGGAATTTACATGTTTGTCAAAATCAAATGAATTTCCTATAACAGGTTTACTAGGACCAGCGCCTGGTTTGCTCTCTGGCCTTTTCTGTTGTAATTTACTATTCTCCAAACGTTTATCCTTCAATTGTCCATTTAATTTGTTCTCTATGGGTTTCTTCACTAATTGACTGGAACTTTCTTTGTTTAGTTTTGGCACTGGCTTGCTATGACCATTCATTCTGTTCTCTATCGACTTCGGCAATAACTTCTTTTCATTTGAATTCTTATCTATCCTGTATGTGTTTTGGCTTTTTAAATCTATACTCTTTTTAATATCACGTTCTTTCGAGCCCATTTTGCTTCGATCTGCTATTTTTTCCTTCATCTTATCATATGTTTTACTTTCTAATTTTATTTTAGATTTTTCTAAACGTTCCCTATCTTTGTTAAGTCTTTCCATTTCGCGATCTATTCTGTCTCTCTCCGCTTTTAGTTTGTCGAGTCTTTGTTTGTCTAGCTTTTCTTTTTCATACTTTTCTCTCTCCCGTTCTCTTTCTAATTTGGACCTTTCTTTTTCTTTGTCATATCTGTCTTTTTCTTTGTCAAATCTCTCTCTTTCTCGATCATATCTCTCTTTTTCCCTATCAAATCTCTCTTTTTCAAGACGCATTCGCTCTTTATCTTTCTGTAATCTCTCTCTTTCAAGGTCGTGTGACTTTCTATCTTTTTCCCGCTCATACACTTTGGGTGACTCACTTTTATTTGCATTTCTATCGGTTAGTTTAGGTATGCGACCAAAGCCACCATTTGGTGTTGATGATTCTGGTTTCCGGTCTCTTTCGCTTTTATCCGACTTTTCTTCTCTTGGAACTGAGAATAAAATATAATAACATAAAACATTGGGTACTACGTAAAATATATTTATGTAAAAAACCTATTCTTAATATTAAATTATCAACTAGAGGCCATTGTAGCGCAATGGGTCAGTGTCTAACTGTAAGAACGATGGATGTGGGTTCGATCCCCACTCGAGCAAGTAATATATTTATTTAAATATATGATATTAATACAGTGAGTTCTGCCACTCAACACGCAATGCCTCCAGAATTCGGCAGAAAGCGGGGAAC
>DWAP01001735.1:0-15002 GCA_018230625.1 Heliconius eleuchia
TATATATATATATATATATATATATAATTTACATATGTTTATAATAAGTTTAAGTTATTTTTTTGGGTATTACGTATCATCTGCCTTATGCATTTGACTTAAGATTAAATAGAAAGTAAGGTATCGTTAAGTTCATTGTCATGACCTTGAACGTAACTTTAGTACCTGTTACGTAAGCGTCAGATAATTTCTGAACAGTTTATTATAGAGTAAGTAATCAAAGATAATAATAAGCTTAATGTTCAAAAAAAAGATACCATATGCTGTCTTAAAGAGTATTTTTCTAAATAAAATTGAAATTGAGTATACCAGTTAAGAGTTCAATCTAGTTTATATTTTTTATTTAGAAAACTCCACGTTGCATCCCACACATAGCCGGGTAAGCAGAAGGAATCCGGGATCTGAGTGTTAAGACATTCCTTTCTCTACTTTCCGCCGGGTTCTGGAGGCATTGCGCACTTTTGCTTGTTACCAAAGAAAAAAAATAGTTATTTTATTTCTTCAAGTAGGAATCGAAACCACAACCTATAGCATTTACATGTAACACCTTTTGCGAAAAAAAATACAAGCACTTATAAAACAAGTATTTCATCTATCTCTGTTCAGTAGTTTTATATGTGAAAATGGAACAAATATCCATCCTCACAAAATTTCACATTTATAATATTAGTAGGATAGAATAGAATTAGCAGGATATTAGTACTCTACAGTGAGTGGTTTTTAAAAATCAAAATAAGCCTACCTATCCAACAATCTAAATATGTTTCGATAGTTGAAGAGAAAGTACAAGCGTCCTTGGCCCCTTTACAACGCCGGAGTCAATAGGATGAGCGTCAATCTCTATTTAACAACATTTTGTTTCATTACGTATCGTATCATTACTAGGAATAATGGTTCTTATTTTGAATTGAAATCCAAGATCAAATTAAATCAGCTTCACGTTGTATCCGACACTCAGCAAGGAAACCTAGTGTTTAGACACTCCGTTTCATTTTCCGTCGAATAATTCGAGGCATTGTACGATTTTTAAAATAATCGAAATTCCAGTATGTAATTATAGACTGTTATTTAGATTTGAAGTTTCTAAGAAACAATTGAGACAGCACTGGCTTCTTTCTTTCTGCCGAATCTGTTATGTGCGGGATTGAGCGTCATAATAATATGAATTTAAATTTATAAGCAGTACATGTATGCTTGAAACTAAGTTCAATGTCAATATCATGTAACACGTATATTTCACGTATTTTCTTAGCTCTGGTAACGAGGTTAAACGCGGCGTTGAGTTTCGTCACTCAACACGCAATAACTCGAGAATTCGGCGGAAAGTTGGGCACGGAAGTGCCTCAATAACAAAACTAGGTTTTCAGGTTCCCTTTACTATGTACGATATATTTTTTTTTGCTATGTACGGTATACAGCGAAAAAAAATTGTGATGTTGAGTTTCGGTATTCAAAATCCGTGCGTAAAATCACGAACGGAGCACTTCATCAATATTTTCATTTGATATTCATTACTAGAAATGCTTTAATTATCAAGTACCGCGACAATTAATTAATTATACAATTGAATAAAGAAGTGCTATGTATAATTAATTATACAATTGAATAATTTGAGTAAAGAAAAAAATATGATTGACACTTACTGCTTAGGTTATCATTATCAGAAACGATATGATAATAAATCAAATCGAAGTAATACTGCAAACAATCATTTTAATAATAATTTTTCATTAATAAAGGTTGCTTTTTCAGTTAAATTTTTAAATGTAAAACGTATTTAATTTATATAATACTTATATAAAAATCAGCTTCAAGCTGTATCCCGCACACAGTAGGGTAGACAGAGGAAACCTAGTATTAAGATAGTCCGTTTCCCACTTTCCGTGCCCACAGGCATCACGTGCTGAGTGGCAGAACTCAACGCCGCGCTTTGCTCTGACACCAACGCAAAGAAATGGAAATATAAATTTACATAATACTTATATGATGTGGATAAATTTAAATTGCCAAAATATTTTTTTAAATGGCGAGCATATTATTTTAATTTTATTACTAATTGTTAATTTATTAGTAATCATAGCTCTTCAGTTAGAAATTTTAGAGGAATATTTTTAGGAGATCAGCCGTCACGCCTCTTCGTTGTAGAGTCGATTGTACGCATCTCATGTATGAATGAAACACCGCGTGTACCGCGACGCGGTAGACAACATACTTAGAATATTCTAGGCTTTTATTATTATAGTTTGGTAATATTAAATAAAGTAATTTTAATTTAATTAAGTATTTACTTTAGTTAAAGCAACATATTTTTTTACTTCCCAAAGTCAATCTATGAAAACCGTGTATTATGTTCTGTATATATTAGTTTTGTTCTCCGTTCATGTTGGACCTTTTAAATAAAAATCTAACCAAAGAAATAGGGCTATAGCAATCTAAATCAATTTTCCACTAAATTAAAATCAATGTTTGTTAAGTGGATAAACTCAATTCCTTGTTTTAACTTTCTCTTTTCTTTCTTTTATATATAAATAAATTTTAAAAAGTCCTTACATTAAACTCTATTAGAATTTTTTTTATTTATTTATAGTTAGCTAGGTTTGCATGTAAAAAATAATTAATATCATAATCATAGCATTTTAACAATAATATATATATAAAAGTGTGTAAGTAAATACTTAATGTGGCTTTATAATTTTATAATTTAATAAAAAATTTTATCTACAAGAAATATATTCAAACAAATTCAATCTAACAATGACCATTTAGTATCAAGACACATCATTCCATACAAATACGCGTGTTACAAAACATCACCTATATATACCGTACTATCCAGACTTCATCTTACTCCATCTCTAACCTTCAGATCGAAAGGATCAAGTTCAAATCGCTTAAAGTAAAAAAAAATAAAATAAAATGAAAATGAAAGTGCTTTGTGTATTTTTGTTCGTCGTAGCTACTTGTTACGCCGCTCCTGGGCCCAATGATGATACAAGGATAGAAATATTGTCAGGGGTGGCCATTGAAAAGTAAGTATTTTTATATATATATTCATTCATAGTACCATTTTTTTTAATCTACTTTCAAAATATTATAATATATTTATATATGCTTTGTGTTATTTCGATATATGTTATTGGATAACTTCATTTAATATATGTAGATGTATGTTCTGTATAATACGTAAAAATATTGATAACCTCTAATAATTTTTCTGACTTGTATTTAATAAATAAGTATTGATTTGTATTTAATTCTTAATATTATAACAAAAACAATTAATTAAATTAAAACATTTGTCCCAATAATCATTTAATTTCATTTCATTAGAATTTAAGATATTTTAAATAAAAATCTAATCAAATGACGCATTGCCTCCAGAACTCGGCGGAGAGTGGGAAGCGGAGTGTCTTAACACTAGGCTCCCTCTGCTTACTCCGCTGTGTGCGGGATACAGCGTGAAGCTGATATTTTTAATAAATAATATATTATAAGCGCACTCGAGAATATAGAAAAAAACACTTGAATGTCAAATATTATCTTTACCTAAATAAAAAATATTTCTAAATCAGTCTGTCAATCAATGAGTTATTATTTTGAAAGTGGGTTATGCTGTTTCTTAACATTAAGTTCCCTCTACTTCCCTGCAGCAGGATGTAAATAAAAGGGCAATGCTATGTAAATAACTTTCACGCGCTGTCGCGTTCCGTTAAGGTGAAAATAATGAAACAATAACGTCACACCGTATTACTCAAAAGGGTGACAATGACATGCCTTTCTAACATGAACCGTAAAATGTTGAACGTGCGTGCGAAAAATATGCTTTGGCAAATACAATATGTTTTTTATATCTATAAAACAATTTTAAATTATTTTTACCTACTTTATTTGTATTGATAAAAATATAAGCTTAATTTTATCTTTATTACAAGAATTAAAAAATCAGTTAGAGGCCGTTGTCGTCCGCAGAAGCACAAGAATGTGACTATTACATGATGGTTGTAAGTTCGATCCCCACTCGAGGGAATGAATTGTTATTTCTTAATATTTTCATTTCTTCGCTCTGGCACCAGAGCAAACACCCGGCGTTGAGTTCTGCCACTCAACATGCAATGCCTCGAAAAATTCACTGGAATATGGGAAATGGAGTGTCTTAACACTAGGTTCAATCCACTAACCCTGTTGTATGCGGGATATAGCGTGATTATTTTTTCTATAAATTTCTCTAAATCAAATTTGATTTGAGGATGGTATAAGGTTTTCTTAGAAATATTAGCACTCACAGTGTACATATGAGAGTTTAGAACCTGTAAAGACCAAAAAGAGAACGAAGAAATTAATCACTAGATTATCCTTACCTTGTAACGATCTAATAAGCCTATTAAAAGATTAAACATAAAGTGAAAGCCACATTTGAATTTTTATAAGTATTCAATGGGCGTGCATTACTTCATATTGTAATATGACATTAAGATTATGATGCAAAGCATTTATCTTCTTATCTTATTGTGTTACCTTACCTGGAGATTTAACAGAACGGTTAGTTAATTATAATATATTGATGTATAAAAGATATAATATAATTTTTTATTTTCAACACATATCTTGCGTTTTCTGATTTAAAATCTAATGCGTTACATGAAAAGCTTTAATTATATATGTATACGTACTAGTCGTCTCCAGTAATTTCGTTTGCTTGAACTTGAATACGGAAAAAGGGAAAAACTTCCGTTTCTTCCTTTTCCCGTTGGAAAATAAAGAAAATAAAAGAAAAAAATCATTTGTTTATTTTTAGAAAAGCAAAGTATAAAATTGTTCGAAGCTTTTTCTTTTATAATTTATTTTCTTTAATACCACAAACTATAAATAAATAAATTTTCACAAGCCATAATAAGTAATGGCGGCAATAATTCCTCCGCAAAATTCGATTATATCAAACAATTTTAGGGTATTTTGAATGTTTCGCACGTTTCATACTAACCACAAATTTATTTTGGAACTACTTGTTTGTTTTGTTTTATCTATTGACAACACGTTGTAAAACCGTAAAAATAAAACAATCTTTTTCTAGTATTTTTGTTACGTTAATAAAAGCTAAAAAGTTTGTTTGGTTGAACGCGTTAACCTCACGAACTACTGCGTCGAAAATGATAGTAAATTAATCGAGGAAGGCTTCAGATGATAAATGTACGATTATAGTTACAACATAACCCACTATATCTGCGGTTATTTACCTTAGGGCTAATGTGCCATCCAAAACTATTAGTTATTTTTATTTGACAACGCGCGCGAAGCCAAAAGTGATAGTGATGTTATAAACTGCATTTGTTTTTACAGAGATGCGTCAGGAGAAGATAAATTGAACGTAAAGTTCGAGCCTGGAGAGCTGAGAGAGGCTGCGAGAACATTTGAAGAAGGTAACTGACATTCGAACAAAAATATTTCTAGTTTTTTTATGTTAATATATTTAACATAAAAAAAAATTAAATTGTAGAATGATAAAAATTGAGATTCTGGACACGGCTAAAAAAAAGAAAAGAATGAAAGGATCACAGGGTGTTTTTATTTACAAAGAAGCTGTGTTTAAAATATACATAATATTCTTGTGTACAAGTACTAAAATACATTATACTTTACTACTATATGTTTTTTTTTAAATTGTAGTTTTGTAAATTAAATTTAACTAATCAAAACAGCCAGCTTTAACAAAATACATATAAAAAAATATTAAATAAAATATTAACAGACGTTGAAACTTTAGATATAAATTTTCAATTAACCTCAAAAGTTAATCTGAAATGAAAATTAACTTTCTACTATATATTTACAAAAGAAAGAAAGAAACGAAATATAAATAGCTCTATGAATTAATTATATATGACAAAGTATCACGCGAATAACAAAAGTAAGCAACACGTAATGTAATGGGTTACTGACTGTGACTGTGTATTACAATAGTAATTGACGACTATTTTCACATTTTTATCAAGAAAGTGATTTTAATAACTTAGTTATTATATTAGAATTATAAATTGAGACCTGTCGTGCCACAGGGGCACAAAACTGTCACTGTAAACGATATAATATAGAATGTAACTGTAAACGCTAGGTTGTGGGTTCAATTCCCATACGAGGAGGTGAAATTAGGCGGTAAATGGGAAGCTTAGTCTTAATACTAGGTTCCTGCTGCTTACCCTGCTTTGTGTGGGTGGACAGCGTGTTAATAAGAAAAAATATATAAGTTCACGCTGTATCCCGCATATAGCAGATTGGGCAGAGTGAAGCTAGTGTTCAGATAGTCCTTTCTGTCTGTCTGTCTTAATTTTCGAGATATTGCGTGTTGAGTGGCGGAACCTAGTAACCTGTCTTATTACCAGAGTAAGAGAGAAATAAGAGACAGAATAATGAAAATTAAATTCATTCCTTTGAGTGGCGATCGAACTCACAATCCTTTCACTGTAAAGTCACAGCGCCGCGATATTCTCCCTAATGACTGTACCATTAGGTATATAGGCTTAATAAAAATGGGAAGAATACAGTAATGAAAGTATCTAAACACTGAATTCTATCCTACTAAAAATTTAAAAAACTATAAACACTAACAAATAAAAATAAAATTCTGTATTAAAATATATACACTATCGTCTACTTTCAAAGTCCAGTCATGGTCAAGGCCGACTGCGTTATGTCATATCACGTAAGCAGTCGATGAACTGTAGTTTCTCTTACCGCTAGTTTTACACGTGGCTGTGAATTTATTTATCAAAATATAGATAACATAATAAAATATAGTATTAAATATTGTATAATATATAACGATGCTGCTCAGTGCCTTCACACTGTTCCTTCTGCCTACTCTACATTAGTTATTTGATATATCATTTATGGAGGTTATAAAACAAAAATATCTAGTAGAGGAACGGACGTTCTTACAGAGTTTTACATTAGGTGTCCAGGTTCCCTCTGTTACCCTGCTATGTGCGGGATACAGAGTAAAGTTAAAAAAATAATTAAATAAAAAATTTTAAATAATGTTTTGTAAAATGGAAAAAAAATCTTCTTTCTATTATTAAAAAAATATATAGTTACTTTTTGCATATACATAAAAATAACTTCAAAAAAAATATATTAAAATTTTCAACTACAAAAATGTAAACAATTTATACTTTATTTAAAAAAAATATATAAAATACATAAAAAATCGCTATCAACCTGCTTTTGTTCCACACATTCTCTCACTTTCAAAGCGCGGTTAGCGGTCTCTCAAGGTCAGTGTTACGTTTTATTATCTCATAAGGAGTCATTCAACTTTAGCTTACTTATTCATACTCCATACTAATATATATTTACTTAACTTTAAGTAAGTACATATTAAGCGTTTCATATAAATTAAACTAAGTTTTACGTATTTTTTGTGTGTTTAATTTTTTCGATATCATGTAAGTTTGAAAAAAATTAAAGTTAAAATTATTCTTAAATATTATATTAAGGGGAAACAAATAGTAACTAAAATATTAAATGATAAAACATAACAATCATCAATATACAAAACTTATTTATGGTAATACTATTAATTATCAAAATCATCTTCATGCTGTATCCCGCACCCAGCAGAGTAGGCAAAGGTAACTCTAGTGTTAAGACACTCCGCTCCCCACTTTCCGCCGAATTCTGGAGGCTTTGCGTTTTGAGTGGTGGAATTAAACGCGCAAAAGCGAAGAAATGGAAATATAAATTTAAATAATTCACACTTTGTACCCCTCCGCCACGACTGGCACCAAATTTAAATTTCGTACTATAAACGGTATCATTTAAAATCTTGAAAACCTAGTTGTATTAAAAAATTGTCATAATACGATACATATTTTCTAACATAGACAGTAAAACGAAAAAAGTAGCATAATTTCATAAAAATAGCATATTTTGTAACTAAGTCTATTACAATTATAATACCTGTTTATGTCATTGATAAATGACGTCTACGCACGGAATACGCCATCGAACTAAGTTTCATGTCATTGTATAAATGTATTATGTAGTGTTTAATATTCATTAAATATGTATACATGAGCCAGCGTCAACGCGACGATTGTGGATTCGATTACCACTGATGGGATACAATTTTTTGGCACTGATATCAAGGCAAAGCACGGCGTTGAGTTCAGCCACTTAACGCACAATCCTTTGAAAATTGGACGACGCCATCTTGGTTGCCTCTGTATAACCTGAAATATGCATCATGCATCGTACATGTTATCAAACAAAAACTTAAGTTTTATAATTTATTATTATTATTTCTTATTTTTTTATTTTAATAAAAAAATAAAATTTTATTCTCGTTTTAATTAAATAAATCAATAAAAATATTAATTTCTTCATATAATATTATATAAATATAAATAATGCTTAAAATTATTTTCCTTCAATAGCACGAGGTAAAATAAAGAAATACGCACCTCTCCTCGCCGGTATCGGAGTGAAGGTGGTCGCGGTGCTCGGCTTACTCTTCGGGGCCCTCACTCTGATGGTCACAAAGGCACTCGTTGTTGCTAAGCTTGCCTTCCTAGCTGCAGCTGCCCTTGGCATCCATAAGTACTTTAGTGGCAGCGGTCTGAATAATCTTAGTAAGGTATGTACTTAGGCGAATTCCTTAAGGAGGAGGTTATCAATTCGACTGTATTTTTTTATGTTTGTTACCTCAAAACATTTGACTGGGTGAACCGATTTTTTTATTTGAAAGCTGGTGTGGTTCCACTTTAATTTGGCCCATTTCTGACAAAGTTATCCATGAAAAATCACATAAGTCTTAAATTTGCATTAAGTATGTGCGTGACAAATTGATGAATAACTCAATTTCACACCATCTGATTTCGATAATTATAATTATTTTTTTATTTAAAAGAATATACTTGAAGGGCAGTTTGATGAGAGTTTGGTTCTGATTATTGAATTCGGTGGAAAACGGTCTTTACTTATAATTATTGTCCACTACAATACAAAAGGATTCTAAGAACAACATTTTATAATCTAAGATCGGAGAAAATTCAGATATTTTAAGAACACGATATAAACTTTGATCCTAACTAAATTAAAATTAGCACTTTTTAAAAAAAAAGGCGTAAGGTCAGGCCCCGCTACGTTAAAACATATTATAAGTTTTTTCAATTTAAGATTTATAAGTTTTAAAATTATATAATTCTGAATTCATTCATTCATATTACAGTAAAAGTTTCAAAAATTGCATAAATACAATCATTAATCACGTCAATCATTAAATTTCTTAAGTTATTAAAGAAAACAAGAATATAATAATATATTATTATAATATAAAGCTAGCTTTCGGTTCCGAGATGAATTCTATGCGTGAAGATAAAGCAATGTCAGTAAATTACATTTCAAAATTTCTTAATTTATTATGAAAGCGAGTAAACCATGGATAATAGAGGTACAAATTGTTTTTAAAATGATTATTGTCATTTTATATAAACGTTTTTATGTGTTGAGGCCGTCGTTGCCCAAAGACACAACCGTATGAGATTGGATGATTGTGTTCCCTAATGGAAATCATTCAAAGGAGTGAATTATTAAATATTTTTATTTCTTCGCTCTGGTAACTAGACAAACTCTCAACACATGCAATGCCTCGAAAATACGGCAAAAATTGAGGTATGTACTTAACACTAGGTTCCCTCTGAGTGTGCTATATGCGGGATACAGCGTGAAACAAAATAAAGACTAATCTATTATATTTCAGTTTTAATTGTAACTTTTTCACCAGGCATCAGCATTCCCAGCCGCTGCACCACAATGGTCAGCACCCTCAGCCGCGGGTTCATCATATCCATATGCGAGGTCTGTAGCACAGGACGCAAACGATCTAGCCTATAAAGCTCAAATACCGTCATAATAAGAAACCTAGTATATAATATAGTTTATAATATTATTTAGGTACAGAAGTTGACTTCAAAAAGTTTACTAAGTTAATTTTTATTAGTTAAAATTTTAACTTTTTGAAGTTCGTTTGATACGTTCTTGAAGTCAGTATGAAAAAGACTTTATGTAAATGTTTCAAACGAAGTTGAATAAAAAGTATTACTTTTGTCAGTTAAAGCTAAAATTTTTTGAAGTTCGTTTGAAACGTTAACTTTTTGAAGTAACTGTGGCTTTATTAGGGGCATTGTGAAGATTTAACGACAAAACTAAATTCGACATAACATTCCAATGATCTTAAATACTGGATATTTTTAATATATTCTAAGGTTAATATATAGAAATATCCAGAAGGAATAAAATAGTAGAATAGTTATAAGTAGCTTTAATTTTCTAATAAAATATGCTGAATATATGGTGCAGATATTTTTTAACTTATTAAAGTACTTCTTACTTTCTAAATAAATAATTTAATAATGAAGCTTCATTTGTTAGTTGTAGTAAGCTTAGTGATAAATTATTCCTTTTTTTCTTAAAAAAAAAATATTATGTTAGTATTATTAATATTATTGAAATGTATTTGAACGTGTAAGTAATCACTATAAATTATATTTTATGTTTTAAAATTGTAAAAATGAGAATTTGGAATGGACAGGGTATAAGTATGAAAAGTATAAATTGCTTGTGACATTTTTAGCTTTTGAATTTTTGTGATTTTTAAATTATGAATGTATAATTCATAAAATAAATAATTTTCTAAATAACTATTAATTTGTAAATGTTAAAATATTTAGAAGCGATTTCATTAAAAATGATAAGAATTGTCATTAATAAATAATTTTCTGATTTAAGACATTTTTATACTTTATTTTTTTAACTTCTTACGGGTTTATTTGTGTCATTTAATGAACCAAACTTTGTGTGTAAGTATTTTATTTATTACTAAAATAAAAGACTGTACTGTTTTTAGAATTATGTTCGAAATAAATAAACTTGAAAAATAAATTGTTTTTTTCATTTACCAATCCTTGGCGATTGTAGAGAACAAACATATTGTCCTTTACTTTGACGATCCTTGTCTCTTCATTTCTTCCTCTCCTTTCTTCGGGACTATGACTAACATATATTCTTAGAATAAAAAATAAAAAATTGTGAGTGCAATTCCCGGGGATATTTAATAATTTTATATTTTCATTTTCTCTCCCTCCTGGCAACGAAGAATAGCGCGGCGTTGAGTTCCACCACTAAACACGCAATGCCTTCAGAATTTGGTGGAAAATGGAAGTTTGTCTTAACACTAGTCCTGCTATGTGCGGGACAGTGTGAAGATCAGACATACATGCATATATTTTGAAGAACCGCAACAAAGTTACTTTCATTTGAGTACTCCCTGCGCCATCTGTTGGCGAATTGCCTCATTCCAATCATAATTACTTACAATATTCAGTGTCACGGTATTATTTCTTTACTGTGTTCTTAATTTAAATGTTTTTCTCTTCTTCTTCTCTTTACTTTTTCCTGCACAGTGAGAAAGGTACACGGAACATAATGCTTACTACGTCCGTTCATCCGTCCATCTAAATTGAAGACATTGCGTGTTGAGTGGCGGAACTCAACGCCGCGTTCTATCTTTCCAGAACTGAAAAATGAAAACAATTCTTTGCTCTTAATAGGGGTCGAACCTACTACTTATTCTTCTTATATCGTCAACTTATTCGTCAGTCAGATTTTGTTGACTTCGTAAAGCCTATAGTGAAAAAAAAGAAATATCTAAGTTCTATATACATACATTTTTTTTCAGTTTACTTATTTAAATATTTTCCTTTTCATTTAGCTAAATTTAAATAAAGTATCTATATCAAAATGTACGTATAACGAAATTAAACGATGATCAAAACGATTTTCCTAACACGTATATATTATGAATAGCATAGTTATTTTAATTTTAAAATAACTATATTTTTATATTAAAATCATTTTACTTTTCATACTTGTTAGGTCAATAAGTATAAATAAGTAATAAAATCTAAGAAACTGAATTTGCCCCACGTTTGCACCATCATGAAACTTGTCAGATATATATATGGCTTAGATGAAGAGATTATAGCAATACTATAATATTATATTATCGAGCTGATCTGATGGTAGAACCCAAAAGTGTAAGACGAAACCCTGGGATGATTATTAGTAAAATCGAGTTTGGGTCTTGGTTTCTCGTGTTGCCTAACACTTTTTTGATTTATAATATTTATTACAATAAAATTGTAATTGGATCTTTAAATAAACGTAGTAAACTAATCGATTGTAATCGATTATTTATTATATTAACGTGCAATAAATATTTAAATGCGTTTTATTTATAATGTTTTAATAATATTTTGTATAATATAATTATTACCAAAATGAAACTTTATTTAAGTTTTGATTGTATTAGAAATATATTAAACATATATTATTTTAATAAAAAAACAATTAAATGTTCTATCATCATAAATATATCATTAATCATTACCAACATGCATAAATGATTATCGTTATATAATCTAAGAAATATTTTTAAAACCTGAAAAACAACATTCAATGGCTGTAATAATTTAGAAACTAAACAACTTTATAGTACAAACACACTTTTATACTGGTTTCCAACAACTTTCATATAAAAAGAACTCCACCATCTCCACTCACACGGATGATTATACGTGAATACACTTGTATATGGACATGCCTTTCACTCACCCACACTAAGATGACTCTTGAAACATGAAATCTGTGGGGCAGCTTAATTTTAATGTATATAAAATAACTTAGATCTTATGGATTTTGGATTATAGTTTAAAATGATTAAAACGAAATTTTATATAAAAATAGGCACTACTAATCTGAATTATTGTCGTGTAATATTGTTCTAATAACATTATAATTTTAAAACAATATTCATACATTTAAAACTAAAGCATCTTAAAATTAAAACAAAATAAAATATTTAATTAAAAAAATTGAAAAGAAATCTTAAAATAACGTACAATTAGGCTCTTCCCGAAAAAGAGAGAAGATATTAATATCTATTTTATCATCATGCTGTATTGAGATTGCTATATTAAATATTTTTAAATTACATTAAGATATTTAAATGATGTTTTTTTATAGCTATTTTATAGCTACTTTTAAATTCGTTTAAAATAATTAGAGAAAAATGTATACAATATCCTCTTAAATACTAATATTTTGCATGGTTTATATTTCTTCTTGCACCAAAATTAAGATGTATATATAAAAATTTTATAGCGGAAAAGCTACTCCACAGTTTTATCAAGCCACATTCCATAGGAAACAAACTTTCTCCACCCCTACAAAGACATTGTGTTAGTGTGCGTTAACTTTCACTTCATATTTTTATTATTTTATTTACCTCTTACTATGTTTTTGTTTGTTTTCTTTATAAATAGTGTATAAATAGTAATGTTTGTATAATTATCAATTTAGGATATAAATGATTAAATTTCGAGTAAGTTTATAGTTGTATGTCCTTTTAAATCAAATCAACTTCACGCTATACAAATATAGTATATAGTATACTGGAATATAGTAAACTGCAGGATAGGGGCAGAGGGAACCTAGTGCTAAGACACTCCGTTCCCCACTTTCCGCCGAATTCTGAAAGCTCAACGCCGAATTCTCAAGGAAACTCAACACCGCGTTTTTGCCTTGAAGCCAAAGCGAAGAAATTAAAATATACATGTAATAAATGTTTCATTTCCTAGAATGGGGATCGAACTCCCAACCAGTCGTTTACAGTCACACTTTGTGCCCCTGCGCCACGACTGGCCTCATCCTTATAAATACTTCATATTCTCTTATTATTGAGATAAAATACTAACATATAAACTCGACACGGCGTTGAGTTCTGCCACTCAACACGCAATACCTCCAGAATCTGGCAGAAAATGGGGAACAGAGTGTCTTGACACTAGGTTCCGTTTGCGTACCCTATTCTGCGCGGGATACAGGGTGAAGCTGATTATATAGCTGTACAATTAATTTAAATAATAATTTTAGTGAAATTTTAATATTGTAGGCAATTCTTCGTATTCAGGAATAGACTTGCAAACTAATTGAAAAATATATTGTCATTTAATATATAAGAAAAAGGTACAGGCATACATATTGTTCAAAAATACTTTTACCAGCTATTAAATAACAAAATGAATGAATAAATAAATAGATATTTTGTACCAAATATTTACGTTTATTAAATTTCTCATACAGTTTTTTTTTTAATCTGTTTTATGATTAAAATATTATTTTAACATTGAAAAAAATCTTGTGTTAGAATAAATAAAATAAGATAGATGTAATCATGAAACATAAAATCTTGAAATTTCAATATGGACATCAAATCTTAGATCAAAATTATTGTAAATGCATAAAAATTAATAAAATATTATAAAATACGATTTATTTTCAAATTACATTTTGAAAACAATACCGTTTTTTGCCTTATAAAAATTTTAATAATATTTTTTCATATATATATGAATCCGTACTTAAGACACAAATTATATATATTTTTTATTTTTGAGCGAAATTATAGGAATACGCTCAAATTTCAATTAGTGTACTATATTTATGAGCCGCTTTAGTTTAAAAGCTACAGAAATCGTCAACATCATACATTTTACATAAAAAAATCTGCTTCCTTTTTGTTAATAAGAGGCTCAGTCCATGTTAAATTAAATAAGCTATTCAAATTTATCAAATTAAAACCATATCGACTAAGCTATACAATAATAAACTATACTATTAATTAAATTTTATCCGCAAGATAAACATAGGGTTTGTACTATTGCGACAGAACGTCTTATATAATTTGTTCCTCACGACCCCGCAGTGCCAAATCTTTTTTTTTTTTCTGGAGTGAGAATCGAACAACAACCCAACGGCTACAGCCGATCTGTATATAAACAGTCAGATGGTATATTTCAACTATTTTATTCATATATCTAGAAAACAACCACTATTTTATAGTACATAGCACCGAGCAAGCCTCTGGAATAGAAACACCTGTATACATT
>DWAP01001736.1:0-14997 GCA_018230625.1 Heliconius eleuchia
GGTTCCCTCTGCCTACCCTGCTGTGTGCGGGATACAGTGTGAAGCTGATTTTAATTTATTAATACATTTGAGAGAGAACTAGGTTGATCTTAGAAAACACATTATCTATGATACAAAAAGATAATTGGAAGGCCACATAAAAACATAAGGACTCTTGGAGGACATGTATGAAGAGGTTAATGACAGTCGACGAGGAAAAAGAGATATGCAGAGAGAAAGGTTCAGTGTGGTAGCTATTATCCACTGATATTAAAAATAACGTCTGCAATATCTATACTAAGAACTATTAATTAATAAAATGATGCCTTAGTAAAAGTTGTTCAACATAGTAGGCAATTTTAATTGAGAAATAAAAATCATCGGAAATTGAGGCCACTGCGGCACAGACAGGAATTACGGGTGGTAAGTGGAAACAGAGTGTCTGTAGTCTACATTCTCTTTGCAATTCCAACGAGCGTTAACAGGAAGAACGGTTGGACGGGTTAAGTTCATGCAACTCAATTGCGGGCGGCCACTGGTTTAAGTAAAAAATCTAATAATCAAACTTGAAATCAAACGCCGTGGGCATTTCAGGAATACTTTTTGTTTCAGTTCTTTTTAATTAAAATAAGGAAGAAAATTTTGTTTGAAATTCAGAAATAGTTCGCGGGTATGATCAATTTGATCAAAGGCTTTAAATTCTTTTAGATCAATTCTTTTATGGGGATATTTATAAGGAGGTAGTAGTAGATTCGGTAAATAGATAATAAATATAAAAAATATATATAATAAGACTTTAAAGCTATACTTACATATATGCACAAACTTGAACAAAAAGAAATTTGTGAAAAATAATATATTAATTACTTCTCTTTCTCTTCTTCCTCTTTCTTAAGTGAAAAAATAAATAAAATTACAATTGAAATTATTTATAATTATAAAAACTTAATTATTATTTAAAATCTTTTTCTAAATGTAAAGTTTTTGGAGTCGGTGCCAATATGGGTGTTTTAGTTCATTATTGTTTTAGTTTTTGTTTGGTGCTTTTAAAAAAATGTGTGTATTTAGTACTTATCTTTTAATGCAATTTATTTCTTGGCTGGCACCGACTTCAATAATAAATAGCAATGACGGAAAGACAGGATTGACGGAGAAATCGAAGGACAAATATAAAAAATATATAATTATCGATGACAGAACCATTTCCTTTCCGAAAAAATTTCAGTTAAAAAATAAAAATAAACGATTCATGCTGTATCTCGCTGGCACATAGCAGGGTGACTAGAAAGGAGTGTCCTAATACTCTATTCTCCGCTTTCCAATCGAAAATTAAGTGACGTCACGATGGCCTCATACCTGCCACCACCATCTAAAATCATCGTTTACAGATCTACATTATGAGATGAAAAAAAAATTACAACTAAAAATGTTAAAACAAAATACGTTTTTTAATAAATTGGTTAAATATATCAAAAAGCTCTCAAGCTCTGCTCTCCTCTAATTCAAACCGAGTGCCGTCCAGATTAATTGTATATAGCGTTTCAGCTGAAAGGTTTTTATTGTTGTTCTTTGTTTTCTTAACAATATATTATTTTTGTTTGAGGAAACTATGTATCTTTAATTAACATGATTTTCTTACAATACTACTTTCAACAGTTATTGTATATTTGTGTGCAAAGAGTTTGTTTGGTTAAACGCGCTAATCTCGGAAACTTCTTATTTGAATTGAAAATTGGCTTGTCCATTGTGTCCATTTGTCGAGGCAAGATCTAACACACTGTACATGAGAGAGGAGAGGTCAGAGTTACCTCGGGAACATAGAATGTGTCATGTGTCATACACAATTATAACTTGTTTCCATTTGATCACGGTGGCGAAGTGGCTAGTAGAATCTAGTTAAATATTAAGGTCATGGATTTAAATAACCGTTTACGATTTATAATAAGAGTGATCGCCTCTTCTTGGAGGCCTCGATCTTAAATAGAAAAAAATATGGCGAATAAATAGACGGGATTCTTTGGGTTTATTTGATTATGCCCTTAATGACGTCGACGTTAGCATCTAGATGTGGAAAAACTATAAAATTATAAAAGAAATTTAATGATTTAAAAAGATTTTATAAGAGGATAATAAAATAATATACTTTTCTAACATTTGAGGCCGTCGTGGCGCAAGGGCACAAAAGTTGCAGCAAGGTAAAATTCCGGCTTTGAGTTCCAACAAAGATGAAAAAAAAAACAAATCAGTTTCACGCTGTATCTCGCACCCAGCACGGTAGGCAAAGGAACCTAGTGTTAAGACATTCCGTTCTCCATTTTCCACCAAATTGTTCTTGCTCAACGCCTTTCTTTGCCTCTATACCAGAGTGAAGGACTGGAAATATAAATTTAAATAAATATTTCATTTCCTCAAACCCACAACTAGTCGCATTTACAGACTCAGTCTCTTTTTGTGCCTCTGAGCCACGACTGGCTTCATAAATTATATGGCATTTATAAATTTTTGTGAACTTTCAAAAGTACTGAGTTTATTTGAATAATATTTTTTTATTATCTTCACGTATTTCTGAGTTGAACAAACACATAGAACGCTTATCAAATTAAACAAACAAATGAACATGTATAATATAAACATTTCCTCGACTCAGTATATGAATCCACAACCAAAATGTTAGCTCGCCGAATAAATTCCAAAGAACATTTAATTGAACACTGGTACTTTACTGGTGCGATATGAATTAAATAGTTATTAAAGTGAAATAATTGTCACAAATTATTTAACACGTAATACTTTATTAATGTAGAATTTTCAACGCTCCATACAAATTAAGTTTTTAAATCATTTCGGTAGTAACGTCTACGTTCATGCAAACTATACTTTTGTGTAGGCCAATTTTGACAAATGACGCGATCCCGCGTTACTGTCTTAAAAATACAAAAAAAGCAATAATATGGAAATTATGATGTGATTTTACCCAAATTTAACATAATTTTGCATATGTCCACTTTAAATATAATAACGTTTCCAAGTCAAAGTTATAAAAGGTTCTTAGTGCATAGACTTGCATCGGCTTAATGTCCACAAAACATAAAACAATAAATTCACTTATTTACATTATTCTCGGTTCAAACTTAAGACCCGATAATCGACTCAATCATATGTCTACATTGTGCTCAAACAAACCCACGTATGTTATCAGCTCAACATTTGCCCACGGATACTATCAGTTCCATATACGCCCACGGATACAAAGGCTCAAGATATGTCCACGTATAACCTAGTTTCAACATATGCCCACGTAGAACATTCTCTCATTGTATTTTAATAACATTTTATATATAATGCAGATTATAATTTGGAAAATATCTTGAAAATAGGCAATGAAAAAAAAACCAAATAACTGTCAAAAATGTAACAAAATGATAATATAAAAAAGTAATATAATTTTATGTAGGTAGTTGTTAAATAAAGTAAACATATAAAATAAAGTACACTAACAAACATACAATAGGCTAATAAGTAATGAATACCTATCAAAATACACAATCATAAATATACATTCCATTCGAACATCGATGGCGTATAACGCAGTGTAGCTGTTTTGTTAAATTTTTGAGACAATACGTGATGAGCGGTGGAAATCAACGCCGCACATTGAGTTGTTATCAAAAAATAAAAAATATGAAAATACTTTATTCATAGAAGTGAGAATCGAAACCCTAACCGTCGCGCTTACAATACGCTGTGCCGCTGAGCTCTGATATCATCAACGTTTAATCAAAATTAAATTATTGTAATATAATGATACTCGATCATATTTCGTTAGGACTCGTGAGATGCTTTTTTAAAATCAAAATTCAAAATATTTTTTATCCAATTAGACTTTCACAAGAACATTTGAAATGTTAATTAACATAAAAATGTCAGTGTTGTCAGTTCAATGGGACGCCAATGGCGTCGTGGTAATACAGGCTTTGACTGTTTAATTTTAATATTTTTGACGTATATATTTCTTGTTTTTTTGGAGGTAGGAGTCAAACGCTGCATACGTACCTGTAGCAGATGTTTTAAGTGATCTTGATAATTTCTAGAGACTTCGCTGACGTTTGTTTTGGTTGGTTTTCTTATTTTAGTGCTAATTTTCATCTTTTCTGTGGTGTAAAAAAAAATTTAAGTTAAAAAAAGATTTATATTAGCAAGGTGGCTGGTTGTAAGTGTTTGTATTGTTATATGTGTGTAATTATATTATACATTGGTAAGGCTGAGAGCTGATGAAACTGGATCGCCCTCCTGATACCCCTGATCCTGGAGGTAGTATTGACTCACAGTCGTCCATGAGAAAAAGAGAAATTGGAGACTCGTCATCTAATAGTGATGGTCTCATTAAAGAAAACAATAATTAAGCCTGATACTGCCACACCACGCTACGGGTGAAGACTTAATTGATTGATCCTAATGAACTACTGGGCTTATTTTTTTTACTTTTATGCAGTTATTATTTTTTATGTTTTTAATTATTATTCATTTATTAGTTTTAAAGTAATAATCATAGAACACCTTTTTCCAATACTTGTATTTACCTTTAATTTGATTTGAATAAAAAAAAACGCTAAGTACAATGAGTACAATTGTTAGACGAATCTAACAATATCTCAATTATGTAAGTCTGTATTATGGAAGGCGGTTCTGGGGATATGAGGTTAGAAACACATATTCTTATATACATGTGTACATACATACAAGAGACGCGCGAAAAACATAACCCTATCGAGTAGAAATTATAAGCTAAATAGGTAAAAATAAAATTACATTCAGTCTAACAAAATCTATATATTTTATTAATATTTTTATTAACATTTTTAGAAAAAACAACAAAAAAATCCTTATAGCTTAAAATTTAATTGTCATTCAAGCAGTAAAACTTATCAAAGATTTTTAGCGTCTTTTTTATAACTATTCTAAAGACAGGTTCAAACAATAATAACTGACAACGCGATTTAAGTTGACTTATAATAAATTTTGTTTTAAATATACATACATAAATATAAACATTGAACTAAAATTAGTTTAATGTCCTCATTGTCAACTCTGATAATATGTATTACTTATGTAAATATTTATACATATAATACTACAAAAACACGAAAAATCTGACTGCGTAAAACTAGCAGTAGAACCTTTTTTTCAACTAATTACCCATTTAAATTTGAAATTTAATTTTGGTGAAAGAAAAGGTCCCGACTGTTAATCATAATGAACTATTGCGCTTTTTTTTTTATTTATGTAGTCGGGGTTTTCTTAGAATTTTTTTTTATTCTACATTTTTTCTCACGATATTTTAACTGCAAATATCCTTAAAATCGAATAAGAATACCATTAACTGGAACGCCAACAACATCTGGTTATTCGGTTTATTTTTAGACTGAAGGAATTTGTTCACATCGGTAGGCTGCAGTGGCTTTCTTTACAAAACTGTCGGAACCTCCACACTGTCACGTTTTTCCATCCTAATGCTCCTTCCTACCTTAAGGAACGCTTATCCTTCCTCGGCTCTAATTCCTGTATTCCACTCAGACATCGCTCTATTAGTGACAACGTCCGGTAACGTGAGATTCTAATTCTGTAGTACTCACTGTTACAGTAAATCTTTTACTGAGGAAGCGTTAGCGTTACCAAGACGTGAGACAGTCTATCATGATTATTCAGTCTTCAATAAATTACAAAAAAGAATTAATATTTTGCATATTTTTTATGATTTAAAATTTCATTCTCCAAATTCCTTCTAAATCTGACAGCGTGTAGAATTGAGGAACTGAATGCACAATTCTCAAGTCTTATTGTTGATATAGTAACAATTATATATATGATGATAAGGCCGTCTTTGTGCATTTTATGTCATAAAAAAAATATTTAATTAATCCTGTTAAGTGTGCAATAAATACTTTTTATCTATCTTATCAACGATATCCCATTTGACGCAGTTCGTTGACGATTTTTAATTTTGACAATATGGCGACTGCTTGTCGCTATGATGAGTTATGTCTTTAGTGACACTCGCATTGTTAAAATGATGGCAAATGATGGCATGGGCAAGGTGTTTGGTCTCTACAACGTCACATAGGAACTTGATCACATCTGTCCACTTTAGGCTGCAGTGGCTTTCTATATATATGCATAGACTCATAAACAATTTTTTTTGTCTATTTGTGGATTTGTCTATTTTTATGTATCTATATCTCGGAAACGGCTTTACCGACGTAATTTTAGTTATTAATATTGTATTATCTTAGGCTACCTTTCCTTAACAGTGTTAGTTCAAATGGTATTATTATTATACAATGGTATTTAAATCAGTTAATAAGTAAAGTTATGTGAATATAAAGTACTTTGTCCAACTAAATTGCTATAAAATAATTATTTTGTGAAATTGGCGGATACTTTAGTTTTCAATATCGCGATGTTGTCTTTGAAATGATAATGTTATCAGATCACGAAAGTCATTCAGAAATTAAATAATTGTGTTTTTTAAGCTTATATAATCTAGTAACAAATAAAACCTTTACTTAGTGACTGATAACGTTCAAATTACTAAATTTAGAAACTCTACTCTACTATATTTAGATAGTTAAAATTTTACATGAACGTAGGTAGCTAGGAAGTGTATGGGAGGGTATAATAAAGGAGGATTTGTCAAAATTTCAATTTAGTTTCAATTTACTTTTTTTATTTCTTTTTTTTACATGTATTTTATTTTTTTCTTTTTATCGGTCAATTTCCTTCGTGTGTTTTCCATACAACGTGACATTGGTGAAATGAATTGTGCTCAACTGGCACGCTCGAAACGTTATAAATTAAGAAATCAATCAATCATTTACTTTTCAATATACTAGCTGCCCACGCGCGGCTTCCACCCGTAATATTTTTATTATGCTACATTTCCCAACAGATTGATATATTCAATCATAAGCTACATTCTTTCATAATTCTTAGAAAGTGCAGTTCTTAGCAAGCACTAAGTGCTTGAGATGTCATCAGCGTCAAAGGCGCCGAACGCGTGAGTTGAGCCTTGTGCGTAAACACAGCGTTGAATTATTTTAATTTTACATTTTCTCGAAATGTATAAATTTTACATTTAGCTTCATGCTTTATCCTTAGCGGAGAAGTCAGAGAGAACGGAGCGCCAAACACTACGGTCTCTATATACCTCTTTTGCCTTGTCCACTGTCATCAACCTCTTCATACATACCCCCCGGGGGTCCTCATCATTTTTAAGTGACCTTCCTCCAGTATCTTTGATACCGTGTTTTCGAAGGTTAACCGAGGTCTCCTCCTACTTCTCTTACCACTCACTTTTCCATCATAAATCTTTTTTGCTATTCTTTCATCACTCATTCGTTCGACGTGAGCAAACCAACTTAGCACGTTTTTCTTCATTTTCACCGTGACATCTGTTAGTATCTGCCATTCTGTGTATCTCTTTATTGCGGATTTGATCAGCTAAGCTGACTCCGCATATCCTACGAGGAGGTCGCTTCTCCACGGCATTCATCTTTCTTTTATTCTTATTCTGTTATACCCACGTTTCGCTACCGTATAACAACGTACGTATCAACACTGCATTGTGTACGGCCAAACGGCTGTGTCGACCTTTCAACGTCTCATCAATGCAGCCAAGGCACCGATAACCTTCATTTAGAAAACGTTAATTGATCTTCTATTATATAATATTATACTTAAAAACATAAGGCAGACCGCGCATTTGATCATCTATTCTCATAGTCAAACGGAAACGAAATAAAATATTTCAAATGATGGCAACCTTTGCTTGCGGCAGTTATTTTCCAGGCAACCATGTGTTAAAGAGTTGAGAAAAAAATAAGCTTTAGTTTGATATATAATTCATTAAAAAACACATAAGTGCAATATACTTTTGTACAGGTCACTAAATATTATCATTAAGTGACCTGTTTAAACCAGGCAACCCTGGGCTTGCGGCGGACTGAGAGCTGGCAACCATTGTTTTTCCAATTCCTATTGTGATTTTCTTTTAAATGATGTAGGATCACTTCACATAAAAAAATAAAATATAAGTGCAATTTTCTCTAAAAACGCATTATGAAAAAAAAAAAATTAAAAGTGATTGCGGCAGGATTCTTGTAGGCAACCCTAGTGTAATCTATTCTACTATCATGTATCATTCTTAAATATAAGTTTTATTAGATAAACAGATCCTTACAGATTTAAGCAATGGGATCTTAGGCCATATAAATTATCTTGATAAAATTTCCCTTATGATGGAACAACTTTCGCTCGTAAGTTTCAGTATCCTTGCCAAATAAAAAAACTAAAAGAAATACAATACAATAAATACAATTTTCACATTATATGTAAAAGTTGTAAAAACCGAATTTCCTTATAAAATATGTACTTCATTCTGAGATTATTACTTAAATATTTAAGTGATAAAAGTCGTTATTGATAAGAGGTGTAAGTGCACTGAGTTCGTCAGATTGAAATAAACCTTGTTGTTGCTCGAACGCAATCTACTTTGGATTTTGATATTGAAATGTAAGTAATAATTATAATTCAAACGGTAGGTAGACCTTTTTGTTAGCTTATATGGACTTAAATGTATTTTTTATTTTCAAATAATTAATAAAATAGTTATGTTAAACTTATAAGCACTTTTACAAAAAAAAGATTTTTACAAAAAAATATTTTTTTGCTTGCTATACTATACTTATATTAAACAGCGGATTGTAGTAACACTAGGTACTCAGTATGTGAGTGAATTGTTTTAATTTTTTTAACTTCACGCTGTATTCCGCACATAGCAGTTAATGATTTCATTCTCCCGATAAGAACCTTCCGGAAGAACCCACAACTCGCGTTACAGTCACACACCTGAGTCCCCGGTGAAATGAATTATTATTTTTGAATATTTTCATCTCTTTGCTTTGGTACTAAGGCAAAAGCGCGGCGTTTTCCGTTTACAGTTTTCCGAATTCTTACTTTGACTTTGCAATAAAAAAATATAATAACATTTTAAGTATATTGTTAATATTTAGTGGGCTAGAGCATTTCGATGTATTGTATAAGACTACCTTTGCCCTTTAATTTTAAAAGAACAACCATATTTTTTACAGAATGGCCTTCGCTGAGATCCTCTTTGGCGCGGTCGTGTTTACGCTGTCATACATATATTTCCGATGGTCGAAGATACAAAGTTATTGGATTGAAGAAAGTGTACCACATAAACCTTTTCATCCAATTTTTGGTAGTTTGACCTTCCTGCAAAAATTAAATCCTGTAAGTAGCTTTTTAAATTGTTGTATATTGAAAAGAGAGAAATGTATTACTTTTAAGTAACTTTAACTACTTTTTATCCATTCACGTTATGTATATATTTTTATATTATTTTGTGTTAAAAAAACATTGACGTAAAAAAGTATGTTTACGAATAATGGTTCATCTCTAGTTTCACCTTTGATAACAGTACTGATTAATAAAAAACGGTATAATAAAGTCGCAAAAAAAAATATTTTGTTGCCAACAACAACTTTTCCTTTATGGTAGACAGATTGGTGCTAATTTTCGATACATTGCGTGTTGAGTGGCGAAACCTAACGCCGCGCTTGTTTTTCTAAACCAAAGAGAGGAAATGAATACAATTCATACTTACCCCAATTGGTTGTCGAAATCACAACCGTCATCTTTAAAATCAGACGCTTTGACACATCGCCACGGCGGCCTGTGTCTATGGCTAATTAAAGTTACTAAACATGTAGTAACTAATGTAGCTAAGCGTTTTTTCCAGAATAACAGGGAACATAATATTAAAAAAATCCGTTTCCCGAGCGAGTTCTGAGTAGCGGAACTTTCTTTATCCGGGAAAATTAAAATAATATAGATATAACCATCCTATTGAATGGGGAAGAAATCCACAATCATCAAAGTAATAGCGTTTGCAGAAATATTTAATATAGGTATTTATAAGATAAGATTTCTATTCTTTTAAATTGAAACTCTTTCAGGGAGTATGGATGCGTCAAATGTATGAAGAATTCAGGACACCATATATAGGTAGGTAGGTATTTTTGCATCATTTTAATTTTCAAAAATCTGAACTGAGTATTTGTCGGATAGAGATAATTAAGTAATGTATTATATTTACTTCTTTATGACTTGGACTTTGTACCAGGAAGTACTTCCATATTTGCCTGCTTGAATTGACAAAAATTGTGTTATATGGACAATTTGTCGGGGATTTTACCTGGACACCAGAGCAAAGAAATGGAAATATAAATTAAAATAAATATTTAATTTCCTCGAGTGGGGATCGAATTCACAACCAGTGGCGTTTATAGTCACACGTTGTGCCCTTCTGCGCCACGACTGTCCTCATGAGATGAGAGATGTTTGTAATTACAAGAAGAAAGTAGAAACCGATTTTTATGTGTTATAGGCATATGGCTTTTCTGGAGACCAGCTTTAGTTGTCAATTCTCCTGAAATAGCCCGCAACATTCTAACAACAGACTCTTCAGTGTTTCGAGATCGCTTTCTCAGCTGCGCCAATAGCGACCATTTGGGCAAGCTAAACTTGTTTAACAGTAAGGTAATTTTGTTATTATTATTTTTTTGTAGTCGTCGTCTCTCAAAAATGAGCAAAATGTAGGTACTGTAGTGGAACTTCACAGGTTACTGGTAAACGTCTCGAGTATAGGTTCATATAATCTAGCTGTGAGTACATCTTATACCACTCGTACCACTTGGTATAGCAAGACGTGTCTTTAGCCCTTTTTTACTCTATACAAAGAATAAAAAAATAATATTATTTATATGTATTTATTTAATGTTTTACTTTCTGAATTAACCATGTAGGAACCTGAATGGGGCAATGCAAGGCGTCGTTTGACCGTCGCCTTCTCTACAGCAAAGTTAAGGGCGATGGATGACCTCATTTTGTCTAAGACTAAAGAGCTATTGCAGAGGATAGAAAAAGAACAGGACACTCAAATTGATATGAAGGTAAGATTATTTATAAAGATAATTATAAAATATTTCCACATATCAGAGTTTTGTAATGAAATAGTGAAGGATAATTGTTGTCGATCATCGAAGACGAAAAACGTGTTTTAAGCCATGGTGGCGCAGAGAGTGCCTTGGCAAAATTATATGGCAAAAGTATATGCCGTACACGCAAGAGTTGTTGGCTCGATTCCCATTGCAGGATATTAATTATTTTCATTTCCCATCTCTGATAAAACAAAACGTGGCATTACGCTACGCAACACGCAATACTATGTATCAACATTGGGCAGAAATTCAAAGAACGGAATGTTTTGACACTTCTCATTCCTACTATGTGTTTTATTCATGCATTTTTACCGTTTCCAAGCCATGTCCAAAGGCTAAGTTAATTAAATTATAAATTAATTATAATTTATCTAATATCTTGACAGGAATTATATTCAGATTATACCACTGATGTTATTGGCACTTCTGCCTTTGGCGTCAAATGCAATGCGACGCTCACTGGGACGGACCCCATTAGGAGTATTACCAAGAATTTCGGAGAATACAACACTATACGAGGCTGGAGTTGGTGCAGCATATACTTTTTACCGCAACTAGCTAATTTGCTTAGGTTCGTATTAACAAAACAACGAAGATGACAAGGATGTTTTAAAGATCATCTAAATAACAGCTTTTATCAATGTACTTGGCTAAATATAATACTTAATTGCCAGATATTATCAAGCTTATACATTTTATCTCCTCGAGTGGGGATCGAACCCACAACCAGTCGATTTTACAGTCACACTTCGTGCCGCTGCGCTACGACTGGCCTCTAAATTTGTATATCAGTAAAATAGCTCAAATAAAGTGTAATAAGATATTTTTGTACAATAATATATATATAAATCTTTTTTAGATGCAAATTTTTTCCAACATCATCAATCAATTACTTTAGAGATATTATTAAGAACAATGTTGCTCAAAGGGAAGCAAGCGATAATTCCGATGACCACAAGGATCTCCTCGGTGCTTTATTGAGAATCAAAAATAATAATGAAAATACGGATCCAGGTAATATGTTAAGAGAAATTCCATGTTCAGTATCAAAACCCAACGCCGCGCTTTGCTTTCTTACCAGAGTGAGGAAATGAAGATATTAAATAATTAATTTCCTCGTGTCGGTATAGAACCCAAAACCGTCACGTGTTGTGCCACAGCGTCAAGACGTTGATTTCCTTTAAATCACGTATTGTTTTGAAATTGTAAAAATTGTATACAAGTGGCGAACGTGGTGTCTAAGTTCTTATTATCCTCTTATTGTAGGTGTAAAGCTAAAAAATATTTTAGGGCTTATGGAACTATAATATATACTCATTTTACAGTGTACCTAGAGAACTTTGTAGTCGCGCAAGCTGCTTCATTTCTTTATGCTGGTTTTGATACCACTGGTAGCGTACTAGCATACACAACGTACGAACTAGCCCATTATCCTGAAATACAGGTATTACTAATCTGAAAATTTTTAAAGTATTAGTCCTATAAGACTTTGGATTAAGAAATTATTTTATATCAGTAAAAAAATATTTTTTTATAGAGAGGCTAGTCGTGAGACTTAGAGACTGTTGTGGGTTCAATTCCCACGCCAGCAACTAAAATATTTAAAATATTTCAGTTCCTCGCTCTGGTAACGAAGCAAACGCGGTGTTGAGTACTTACTGCAATAAAATATATTTTATTCGTCATTTCTATTTTTGTGGGTATATTTTAGGAGAAGTTGTACAGAGAGTTGTTGGAAGTAAAAAAGAAATTTGGCAGCGAAAACTTCGATTCCAATGTTTTATCAGAAGTGACATATCTTAATTGTGTTATAAAAGGTTTGTCTTTTTTTAAAATTTTGAATTGCTAAAGATTATATTATTGTAATCGTAAAGAAAACCTCAGTTTTATTAAAAATTGTACGGCGTTTGATTTTACTATCCAACAAATTTGATGACCTCGAGCTTGACCTTACCATTTTATATTCCTAAGCATCTTTTTAATATTTTTAATATGTATTTTTATTTAGTATTGAAACAAAATAAACATTTCAGAGTCTCTTCGTAAATATTCTCCCATGGGTTGGTTGGACAGGGTAGCAGCTACGGATTACAAGATAGATGATCAATTGACCATCAAGGCTGGTACCCCGGTATACATTAACGGAGTAGGCATGCACTACGACCCACATTACTTCCCTGACCCTGAAAACTTCGTGCCTGACAGATTCTTACCTGAAAATGAATCTAAAATTGTACCATACTCTTATTTACCATTCGGAGAAGGTCCAAGATCGTGTATTGGTGAGAATAGTTAACTTTTACTGCTGTAATTATATAGTGTTTTGTCAATTTTCGCAAACGATAAGAGACGCTGTTGTGACGCAGTGGCACAAACGTGTAACTGTAAAGTGGGTTCGATTCCCACTAGTAGAAATTAATTATTATTTATGAATATATTAATTTCTTCGTTGTCTAACGTACTTTTTTGCCCTATGTGCGGCATTATACGTGAAGCTGAAGCTGAATTGTTGAATTGTAAGCATCGTTCTGTCTATACATTAAGATACAGAAATGGATAATTCATAGGAAATAAAGTAAATTTATTAAATGTAAATTTTAATTCTAGGTTTAAGATTTGGCATGATGATACTGCGTTTAGCTTTGGCTGTGATAATTCTAAACTATAGAGTTGAGAAGATACCTGGAACAAAACGACCAACGGACATAAAGATTAAGAATAAAGGAATGCTCTACACACCCGGAGAACCTTTACAAGTTAAATACATACGTAGAAGTTAGATATATACATAATTTGACATAAAATCTGTTATTTCACATATTTTTAGAAAATAACTGTATAATTTACGTACATTTCGTAAATATAGATTCTATTTCTAGTTATATTTTTTCATGTATACAAAGACATAAATATAAGATAAAAAGATACGAAGATAAAAATCTTATCAGAAATTGTAATAAAGTATATCGCGACCTATCCAAATATTGAATAAGAGAGTGCAGTTCGTGTAATAAAAATACATACATAGCCTGCTTTGAGGTCTAAATGTTAGTAAATAATTTGTACTGAAACGTTGGCGCAGACCCAGTTGGCGGTCTGTCGATGTATCGAACGATATTATTAAAAACTGGCTTGGATTCTATACTTATTGTTTTTATAGATATCCCATTTTATTTCTTTTATTTATTTTTATGAATCAAGAGTAATAGAGAGAGGAAGAGAGAGAGAGAGAGCCAATTATAGAACTGTAGGGCCAGCCCTTCGTTATTTTATAAAGCCTGAAAGTTTCTGTGTGCATAGACCACTGGTAAATGCTATGAGGATATATGGAGTTTGGGTGGTGGTTTGGCAGTTATCACCGAATTTAGGTTAAATTATAAGGAGATTTTTTTAATATTTTCTTGGAATTAATATTATAAATGACGTTGCCCATTGTCAGATACTTAGCATAGTTACAAGTACCTGCCAATTTAACGAAAAATAGGTACAATTTTTTGCATCTTAGTTTACTGGGTTCTTGCATCAAAAGAAAGTCAACAGCAATGCGATGAGATCTGGCAACATGTCAATTCTAAATATAATCAGCTTCACACTGTATCGCGCACACAGGGTATGCAGAGGGAAACTAGTGTTAAGACACGCCGTTCCTAACTTTTCGCCGAGTTCTGGAGGCATTGCGTGTTGAGAGGTGGAACTCAACGCCGTGCTTTACCTTTACACCAGAGCGAAGAAATAAAAATATAAATGTAAATAAATATTTCATCGCCTCGTGTGGAGATCGAACCCACAACCTGTCGATTTTACAGTCACACTTTGATCCCAACTGGCCTCATGTCAATTCTAAGAAAGGATATTATTTTTTTTACAATAATTTAGGTGAGAATGAAGAAGAACGTGCTTAGCTGGTTTGGGCACGTCGAACGAATGAGCGAGGAAAGAA